>JASDQU010012548.1:188950-210788 GCA_032191745.1 Picea mariana
CACTGACTAGAAGGAAGCTACAACTCCCTATGTTCAAGAACCCACTTGAACCTCTGAGGACAACAATCCTCCCTAGCACCTCCCTACGACCTTGGATTATGTATATGAAATACTGAATCCTATTACAGTGATATAGTGTTCAATAACAACTTACCAGTCTCATCACTGTTCTATTGCATTTCGTTGCTCTGTCTGCCTCACTGCCTTCCTGCACACCTGACTTGCGCTGTCTGTTCTTCTACCTTTTATACTTTGGGCGCCATGTCCATTCATTGCACAGTTCCTCTTCTGTTCAATTCAGCTACTGCACTTCCCTCCTCCTTCACACATGAATCACCTTCAACAACAACAACCACAACAACTCCAACGACAACCTCATCTCTTCTATGTACTATGCATTTATAGCTTTTGTGCACCTTATGCATGCAATGCGTGCAATTCCTCTGCATACTCACACCGCACCGATATCCTCAACAACTTGAGTGCTCTTTCTGATCATCATCATGACTCTTCAGCTTATCTGGACATTTTTTTCACTCGTTCAACATCACTGTATGTTATGCAGAGATTCCTTAGCCTCTCTGGTAGTTGAGACTCTTCGTCTTCTTTGTGACAGTCGAGCTCACCTTCTCTGTTCCAGTTACAAGCTTCAATGTTTATACAGCTGTCAATCACCTCCACGAGCATCTTCATCCCTCTTGAAGATTCCTAGAGACTCTTCATCTCCTCTGTCAATCACCCCAAAGTGTCTTCGAGTCCTCTGGTAGAAACCATCAGTGGTTTCTGGTAGTTATACTGTGACGTGCAACAGTAGCCCTCCGATCTCCTTCAGTTTCATCTGCACCGTTGGATTAGCTATGATTTATGCGTTTCGCACTTTCGCAGTTTGAAGATTCTGCGATGAGACTTCTTGAGTCTCCATGTCGCAAGTTCTGAAACTCTGAAACATAGTTTTTGTACACTGGCTCCTTCCTTTATAAGGCCATGGCTATGATCAAGCGCTTATGCATAAAGCTCTTTTGAGATTTCGCATTTCGTGAATCTGGAGATGAGGCATCTCGACTCTCTAAGTTGCGATCCCCAAAATGCCGAAAAGGAGCTTGTATGCACGTACTCTTCTCTTCAGCTCTTCGATGGTGTGACCACTGGCTGAGACCACGTGCTTATGCATAAAGTGCTTTCACGATTTTGCATTTCGTGAATCTGGAGATGAGGCATCTAGACTCTCCAAGTTGCGATCCCCGAAACCCCGAAATGAAGCTTATCAGAACTGACTCCTTCCCTTCTCGTGACCACCGATGGTGACCATAGGCTGTGCCAAAAAGGCACTTCATGAGTTTATAAACTTCATCTGATCGACGATTGAAATCTCCATAGATCCGATGGTCCAAATCTTATCGCGATCTCGCATCTCGCGAGTTCTTCAATGGAGGTTCTTGTCACTCCAAGTCACGATAGGTGAAGCTCTGAGATGGAGCTCTAATCAACAGTCCAGAACAAACCTCGATCTGACGACTGTGAATAAATCATGATTTCGGCGGTTATGTATCTTGCCTCTCCAACTCGCGATACACGAAACTCCGAAATGGAGTCGACGGTCCAAATCACACCTTGATCTGACAGCTGCGATTAAATCGTGATTTCGCATATCGTGATTTCAATGGTCATATTTCTTGCCTCTCCAAGTCGCGAGTCGCGAAACTCCGAAATGGAGTCTTGGATCAACAGTCCCGATCAACACTTGATCTGACAGTCATCGAGAATTGTAAATGGGATCCAACGATCATAAATGCTACTTCTCCTCCCGAGCTTACTTTGTTCCGCTTACTGTGATCTTTCCATCGATGATCTACCAACAATCCTCTGCACTATCTCTTCTGAGCTTATTCGAATATTCTCTGCAACGTCTTCTCATAATGCCAATCTATTACATACTTTCTGTACTCATGCCATCTTCATTGTTGTACTTTCCATCGCTGATCTTTTCCATCTTCATTGTTGTACTTGCCATCAATGACAAGCATTCACTGTCTGTTAAATATTTTCCAACATTCTTAAATTTCAGAAATGCATACCCACATTCAGAAATTTCTATAAGAAGAAATACACATTGTTAAGCAAAATATGCAGCGGAAATGCACAATGGACAGCAACCCATAACTCACAGAAATTTAGGCAATTGCCAGGGAAAACCCCAATGTGGGGAAACCCAATGAGAGAGAGAGAGATATTATTATTTTGCTTCAGGAAAGTTCAGAACAACATCAATAACACTTTTTTAGCCAAGATAAATACCTCTTACAGCACAAAACTATCCCACACAAATCGGTCTTGAAAACTGTGCCACAGTCTGTACAGCTGTATGGATTTGCTGAAATTTGGCACCTTGAAATTCATGCCACAATAGGCTGTTGTACCTTCTCTTCTGTACGGCCGTCCTCTTTCATAAAATTCTTCAAGGATGCCTTGAAAACTGTGCCCAAGCTTGACTCGGTTTTTGTGCCTCAAGAATGCTGTTGTACGACCTGTACAGATCCGTACAGTATGGTCTGTCCCAGCAAATAACACTGCTGCAAATCAAAATAGAAAATGCCTCCTTGGGATTTGTGCCCTATCTCTCTTGGAAATCGTGCCCTTCTTGATGTTCACTTTCCTCTCTCAAGCAATCTCTCAACTCCTCTTGTCTTCTCCAGTGTGTTCTTCTCACATCCCTAAGCATGTATATGTACTTTTCTCTTTTCCCAAGAAACCCTAACTTACATAACCAACTCAATCTAATGGCTATCATAAGTCTAATCTGAGGGCTCATATTTAATGCTCCTCATTAATTACAAAATAAGTAATAAATGCTCATTAAATACTTTTTGGGTCCCACAACTTAAAAACACCTTAAGTTATAAAGTACATTTACTTTATAAAAGCACTTTATTTAAAAAGTCACTTTACAAATAAAACATGTCTAGACATTATGACTTTATGTCCTCCCCATGACAAAACACAGAAACATGAATGAGGACATCCCTTGTTATATTTCAACATTGCATTGATTTTCCTTAACCCTCACTGTTAAGATCCTCCTTGATATGACCAGGAACTGTGACCGCAGGTCAAATCCCTTCTTGATCTCGCACTTCAAGACTTTCGCGAGTTGCTTCCTCTGCCTTCCCCAATTTTTGAATCGACGAATACTCTGGGACCAGATATATGGTCCTCATTCCTCTCGCGATCAATGACTGTGATCGAATTACGAGTTTGGACTTCGCGAGTCCTAACTCCTCTTGACTCTACTTTTTCGACTTTTGAACCAGTGATGCGCTGATCATCTGCCACGCATCCTTCCAGATCCAACGACCTAGATTTAAAATCGCTCTTCACGACTTCGCGAAGATCCTTTGGTTGCTTCCCCGCAAACCTTCCAAAGTTCCTTTTCCCAAACCTCTCGATCTCCTGCCACTTGTCTCCTCCTTGTCAAGGATGACTTCTTCATCTTTGGGATTTCGACAATTCCTCGACTCCTTTTTTCACTTAGCACAATTCCTCTTTTGAGACTTAGACTATCCTCAAAAATACTTTTTGTACTCCCTGCAGAGTTCCGCATAGACTTCCTTTTGTGACTTTGCTCGGCTTGAAAACCTCCAAGGTTTCAAGTTCCTCTGTGAGCTTCTCTTTTCCCTCCTGGCATTCTTTTTCCTTTCCTTCTGAGCTTATAAGGTGAACTCTAGATACCTTAGGTGTACTCCTTTCACTGGCTCACTTATTCGACGACTTCTCTCTTGACCTTGTGGAAAGTTTAAGGAATCTCTTTTCCTTTGTCGATGCACTTCTTGCAAAACCTTCCTTCACCAGAATGTTCAACAATTCTGGGATTCTTCTACACCTTCAGCTGTGTAGTTCCTGGGTATGCTCACGCGACCTCGATGCCCTCCTGGCAGAGTATTCCAGAGTGTTCAGTAACTCTGTATCGTGTCTCTCTCCACACAATCTTTATTTTCAAGGGACCTAACCACCTTGAAATTTATCCCTAAGTTTGTAAGTAAATATGGTGTGCCTGCCTGGCAACTTCTCTTCTAACATCACTGAATTCAGACCCACACTCCTTGCATCGGATTACAGAGTTTTCCAGTTCTATCGCGCACGCCTTTCACTTAGCCTAGAAAACCAAACTTAACTTAACACACTCACGGATATAAAACTGTATCTCTATCCCTACAGACAACTTCTAACATCCATATACAATTCAAAAACATGTAAAGTACATTCACAACACAACATCCATTACAGAGAAAGATAAAACAAGAAAAATTGTCATTTTCTATTAATGGTGGAATGTCAAATTACAAATGGTGGAGTCCAAGATGCAACTGAGTCTCGACTCTCTGTATCTCTCCTTACAACCCATATTGTCTAACCCAAAACCAATCTAACCTCCTACCATCTAACCTCTACTTTGCAAATAATACCAGGATTTATACAAGAGGGGATCCATGAGCTTCCCTCGCAAGCTACCTAATGGTGTCAAATCACCATCCCTAAGGTTTATTGAAAGGTCAAATTACAATGATAACAATCTTCCCCCAAATCGGATGTAGATCAAATTTGTCGTCAGCCTATTAATGGTGACCTCATCTCTTAATCATGTGAAAGCATGATTCTTCTCTTCCATCTTGTCCCCAATTAATGCCTGAATCACGCCTTGGATCCTCAAGGAAAATTTGAATGCGCACCACACGTGTAAATGAGCTAGAGCGTGTTGAGATGGAGCAATGCTCCTGCATCATACTCCACAGTGGAAAAAATCATGATCTCTTGCTCATGAGATCTCCAACGTGGATGAAATCCACCTGGATCCCAAAATTTCTCTTGGAGCTGTCTCTCGGCTCCTCTGCTTCACCATTATTGCTGCTGCATCATCCCTGCTGCTCGTGCATGTTTCCTTTCATCCAGCTTCCTCGTGCTGACTGATTCCTTTATCGACTCCAACATTAGCACTTTTATCTGCTCGATCACTTTGTCCAGCTGCTCCCCTGGCTGGTTTTTTTGTTGCAGACTAGCTTGCTGCACTCTCTCCTCGTCGATGGGAAAATCACACTGACTTTCGAAGACATATTCCTCCTTTGTGGCCTTATCTTGCCACTTTGCTGCAGTCTCCACTCCTGCAGGCTCCTCATCACTGACCTATTTCTTAGCTACCACTTCTCCTGACACATTTTCTCATGCCAGTCCTTCGGTTGTTCCCGTCCCAGTTTTCCCCAGTTGCGATTCGTGCTGGTGTATCTCCTCTGGCATGGCTATTCCTCGACAACCACCTTCTGGTTCTAGATTGACCAACCAATCCTCTAGTGCCTTCAAATCCAATTCCCACTGAGTGAGTAACTCAATTGGGTGTTCTCCTTCTGTTAAGGAAGACATCAATATTTGTTCTGTTTCCTCTATGATAGTCTCTGCTGGATGTCCTTCTATCACCTCTGCAACCTCTATGTCAGCCTCTCCTTGACCACTTGGTAGGAATATATTGACTCCTCCAATGACCAGAATATGCCTCTGATCCTCCTTCTCCGTGATAGAAGTTTATAACTTACCATTATCTTCATTCACATGGCTCACAACTTCGCGTGAACTTCCACTTGAGTGAGGTTTCTCTCCTACCTCCTCTTCTACCAATGAACTCTCCGCTGATTTCACCTCTTCTCACTTACCCAATTAACATTCTGGGATGTCTCCTCTTCCCACATGGAATTTTATGAGATCCACTGATCCCTGCTCATTTCCCACCTGACAATCTATGAGCCTCTTGCTAGATCTCTTTCCCTCGTGACTGAGGATTTCAGCATCCCTCAACCACCTCTTTAACATCTGTTGCTGCCTTTTGGCCAAAAAATTTTGAACAGACCATCTAGCTTTCCTCTTCAAAGGCCATTCATATCTTTAGTGTACCTTTGACTCTTGATTCATCTTGATTTCAAGCTTCTCCATCTATGCTCAAATTTCACTGAGCTCCTTTTCCATTTCTGCCTTGCTCTTCTGTGACTGGACTTCTCCTTGACCATGCTTATGACTGTCAATGGACATCTTGTTTTATCTTTAGCCGACCTAGATGCTTACCATATGCTCCACACCTTATAATGGTTCCAACAGAGCATCGCACTTTCTCTCCCTGGCTTACAGAAATAATTCTGCAACTACTCCTTCACCTCCTCTTTGTCTGAGATAAATCAAGCTCTGATACCACTCTGGTTTCATAATATCTCTTTCTTTCCTCTTCTCCCACACTCTGCGGACGATTTCAGAATCTTATGACTATTTCAAGCTTCAATACCACTCTGGTATCAAACTATCTCTTTCTTTCCTCTTCGCCCACACTCTGCAGATGATTTCAGGCTCTGATGATGATTTCAAGCTCTAATACCACTATGGTGCCAACCTCCCCCATCTCCTTTCTCTCCTTCAAGGCTGGCTCGACCTCCTAGTCTAGGATCGTTCAAGTTGTTGAATCGAATGACTCATCAGAATCATGATGGAACTGAATTGGCTTGACACATGCCCTTTCTACTTCCTTGGTACCCGCGATGTGATACCTGTAAACCCTTTCCTTAGCACTTTTCAAACTCTTGCGTCGATTTTCCTTAACCCTCACTACTAAGATCCTCCTTGATATGACCACGGACTGTGATCGTGGGTCAAATCCCTTCATGATCTCTCACTTCGAGACTTTCATGAGCTGCTTCCTCCTCCTTCCCCGATTTTCAAATCGACAAACACTCCAGGACCAAATTTATGGTCCTCATTCCTCTCGCGATCAACAACTGTGATCAAATAGCGAGTTCAGACTTTGCGAGTCCTGACTCATCTTGACTCTAATTTTCCAACTTACAAACCAACGATGCACTGATCCTCTGCCACGTGTCATTCCATATCCAATGAACTAGATTTGAAATCACTCTTCGTGACTTCGCGAATATCCTTTGGTTGCTTCCCCGCAAACCTTCTGAATTTCCTTCTCCCGAACCTCTCAATATCCTGCCACCTGTCTCCTCCTTGTCAAGGGTGACTTCTTCATCTTCGAGAATTTGACAAGTCCTCGACTCCTTTGTGCACTTAGCACAATTCCTCTTTCGAGACTTAGACTGCCCTCAAAACTCCTTTCTACACTCCCTGCAGATTTCCACACAAACTTCCTTCTGTGACTTTGCTCAGCTTGAAAACTTCCAAGGATTCAAGTTCCTCTGCGAGATTCTCTTTTCCCTCCTAGAAGTCTTTGTCCCTTCCTTATGAGCTTATAAGGTGAACTCCAGATACCTTAGGTGCACTCCTTTCACTGGCTTAGTTCTTCGACATGTTCTCCCTCAGCCTTGTGGAAAGTTTAAGGCATCTCTTTTCCTTTGTCGATGCACTTCTTGCAAAAAATTCCTTCACCAGAATGTTCAACAATTTTGGGATTCTTATACACCTTCAGCTGTGTAGTTCCTGCGTATGCTCACATGACCTCGATGCCCTCCTGGTAGAGTATTCCAGAGTGTTCAGTAACTCTGCGCTATCTCTCTCCCCACACAGTATTTATTTTCAAGAGACCTAACCATCTTGAAATTTCTCCCTGAGTCTGTAAGTAAATCTAGCATGCCCACCTGGCAGCTTCTCTTCTGACTCCACTGAGTTCAGATCCTCACTCCTTGCATCGGCTTACAGAGTTTTCCAGCTCTGTCGCGCACTCCTTGCACTTAGCCTAGAGAACCAGACTTAACTTAGCACACTCACTGATAGAAAAATGTATCTCTATCCCTATAGATGACTTCTAACATCCATATACAATTCACTAACATGTAAAAGACATTCACAACACAACATCCATTACACAGAAATATAAAACAAGAAAAACTATCATTTTCTATTAATGGTGGAATGCAAAATCACAAATGGTGGAGTCTGAGCTGCAACTGAGTCTCGGCTCTCTGTATCTCTCCTTACAACCTGGCTTGTCTAACCCAAAACCAATCTAACCTCCTACCATCTAACCTATAATTTTCAAATAATATAGAGATTTATACAATAGGGGCTCCATGAGATTCCCTCACAAGCTACCTAATGGTGTCAAATCATCATCCCTAAGGTTTATCAAAAGGCCAAATTACAATGATAGCAATCTGCCCCCAAATCAGACGTAGATCCATTTTTTCGTCAGCCTATTAATGGTGACCTCATCTCTTAATCATGTGAAGGCATGATTCTACTCTTCCATCTTGTCCCCAATTGGTGCCTCGATCACGCCTTGGATCCTTGAGGCAAATTTGAATGCACACCATGCGTGTAAATGAGTTGGTGCATGATGAGATGGAGCGATGCTCCTGCATCATTTAGAGAGGTTGTTACAATAAATAATAGTTATAACAACAATAAAAAAACCTAAAAAAACTTGTTAAAATGAAAAAAATGTGGTTAATTGAAAATAAGAAAAACATAAAGAATGATTGGACTTGTAGAAAATAAGAGTGGAGCTTGCAAAAAACTAGGGCTAACTCAATAATTGCGCTTCACATCAGTCTCAAATGGAATTAACTAGGAATGTTCTAAGACACTATAAAATGAAATAAGAAAAACAACTAAAGAGTCATACAAATAATAAAGTAAAAAAACACCAGTAGAGGAAACCTATAATTTCTATCTAGTGGCATACAAAATGAGTTAGATGTTTAGCTATATATAGACCTACCCCATGATTTCTTTTCCAAAGAAAAAAATCTAGTAATTTTATTTATGAGATAGATCAAAATTTAAAAAATAGATTCCCTAGGCATTCCACTGGTTAAGATCCTAGAAGTGTTGTCCAAAAGACTCAAAGAAAAAGACAGAGTGTCATTTTATCTTTATACAAAATGTGCAATCATAGTGTGTTTAGACCTAATCAACTAAACAAAAGACTGACTACACATATCTATAAAGTGACGAACTATAAAAAAGTTTCTGAATAAAAGCATTATGAGATCATTATCTAACAAGTTATGTGAACATATCATAATGAGTGAAAATCATAAAATCTTTAGAGCTTATGCTAAGTGGAGCCATGATTCATAAGTATTTTCCATGGAATCATTCAGGATCTTTTAAAAAATCTTCCACATGTCTTAGTCCAATTCTAGTCCATATTTTGAGAGGCAGTCTGCTTCCTGGTTCCATTTCCCGTAAACATGATCAAAAGTGAGATGAGTAAATTTCTGTATGATTCTTTTGGTATTCTAGAATAATGGAAAAAGTGTGTAATTATGTAGAGAGAAATCCCCTTTCATCCAATTTATGACCAAATGAGAATCCCCCTTTCTTTTTCCTAAGTTAAATGAAGGATTATTTTCAATTCCATGAGCTCGTTGAAGTTGTTTGTGTCTGGACCGAGTTCAACATAAAAATATATGGAATGGGTGTGTGAGATGTGTAGGATACCACCTGATCTACCCATGGAGGGGTCCCCTTAGGTAGTAGACCCATCAAAAACATCACAGGTCATATCCATATTAATTTAATCTTCCTATTGAGATATGAAATTCTTAGTCTTAGAGCTATGAGGAAACGTTGAGAGAATATCTAGGTTTTGAGTAGCACAAAGTTGAGATACAATGATTTTGTGATCAAAGAGGGCATGATTCTTGGCTATCCAAATTCCTCAAGCCACCATGAGGGGGAGTAGATCTAGCCCATGATATTTTCCAATATTTGGTAAAACAAATAACATCAAATGGAAATGATTCTTTTCCATGGTGACTCATCTTCTTAGATTTGTTTTGATTGGAAACAAAATTAAATACTTTAAATAATAATGTGATAATCAAATATGGAATTCGATAGACAAATTTACCATCATGGGCAAATTTTAGTTATCAATTTTTTTTTTTTAAATGATCTTTCCATCATCAAATATAATAAAAATGTAGAAATATGGTTTACTATATTGTTTAAGCTGTTAATTTGACAAATGATATTGATTTTAAATTCCTACCCTAAAGATAATACACATGCATTGCATTGTTTCAAATTGTTTCATTCTATAACTCAATGTTAGACTCATACAATATATACATAGATGTCAATTTAACAAGTTAAATTTTATCATCACCCTTACCTATAATTGTACTTGTAAATATACTTGTCTGTGAAGAATATACTATTATAGTGGTTAATGTGAGAGCCGATCATGTAATATGCCATGCCAAAGTTTAATGACGCTAAGGAGGGAAAAACATTTAAGAAATGTTTGTTGGGTTGTTATATTATTTGCATTAGAAACTTAGTCTAATCGATTGGATAGTTGAGGTGGATCAATGGGGTTTGTGTTTGACTGGATGAATATGTCAAGTCAATGGTTAAGTTGAAGGTCAAAAGGTCAACTGAAAGAAGGTTGAGTGGTATCCGACTGGAAGACTGGTTGAATTTTGATTGGTTCGTAGCCGACTATAGTTCGTAGGATTGCAACCAATCATCTACATGGATCTGTAATTGTTTTTTGGCACCATGAATTAGGGTTTTGCATTTTGTAAAGCCTATAAATATGGAGTGATGTAATACTATAAAAGGTGATTTGAAACTCTCATATGATAGGTGTGTAATGGTTATGTAGATGTAAGTCGAATTAGCTGCAGGGTTGTTCTTGTGTAAAAGAAAGAGAGTAGGATGATGATTGTGTTTTATATGTGGACCAAGGTTAGTCATGTAACTCTTTTTTCTATGAATGAATAAGACAACAAGGAGTGGGATTCACTCAAGGAATGTTAGTTTTCCTGGTTAATGGTTTCCAGGGTAAAATCTCTGTGTATTATGTGATTGTCATTGGTTATCTTATGTTTAATTATGTCTTCTCATTCTTGGTTTGTTCAGTGTGAGTGTTATTTATATACAAGTGGTATCAGATCATTTTGTTGCTCTGTACAAGTCATATCAGAGTAAGGTTAAACAAATATTGGATTTGAGCTAAACCTAGATCCAGTGGGAGTTGTAAGGAAGTGGTATTTAATTTGTGCTTGAAAGAATGGAAAGCAGATCAAGGATAGAGATTGAAAAATTTAATGGAAAAAAATTTGAGTTGTGGAAGCTTAAAATTGAAGAACTCCCTGTAGGTCGAGAAAACTGGTTAGTTGTGAGTCCTAGAATAATTTCTATGGGTATTTCGAAGGAAGAATGGGAGAAACTCAAGAGAAGGTCAAGGAGTTCGATCCAAGTTTGTATTGTAGATTCAATATTGTTGAATGTCTCAGGAAAAGACCTACAAAGAAACTATGGGATAAGTTGGGAGGCTTGTATTAGTTGAAATCCATGGTAAAAAAATTGTTTCTTCGAAAGAAATTGTATCTTTTGAGGATGAGTGATGGTAGCTTGGTAATGATCACTTGAATGCATTCAATATTGTGATAAGTCAGTTATTTTCTATGGATATTTAAATCACTAAGGATAAATGTATTAGTCTATTGTGTTCTTTTCTAGATTCATAGGATAGTCTAGTCATGGATCTTGGGAGTAATGCAATCACATCAATGCTTGAAGACATGGTTGTATCTCTTCTATCAAAGGAAATGAGGTGAAATAATGTTGAAGGATAAACCAAGGATGCCTTGATGGTGAGAGGTCAACTGGTCGACATAGGTACATGTAAATTCTCCAGTTGATGGTCTAAGTTGAAGGGTAGATCTAAATCCTTGGTTTGGTTGATGAAAAGGTGTTGGAAATGCAGTAAAGATGGGAATTACCAAAGGAAATACAATTCAAAGGCTGGTGAGAAAATTTACAGATCTGATGATAATCAATCGACTGAAGGAAATACTTCTCCAAACAAAGGTGGAGATGTGTATATGGCATCAACCAGTACATAGTCATAGCATGACATTTGGTTGATCAAATCAGGTGTATATTTTCATATGACACCGCACAGGGATTGATTCTATGAGTATGAGATATATGAAGGAGGACATGTATTCTTGGGGGATGAATTGACAACCAAAATTATTGGATGAGGAAGAGTATGACTGATGATACAATATGGAAGGAGTATAAATCTAATATATATTAGAAAAATGAGTGGTGCATTTGTGCACACTTTATTTAAGAAGGATTCATGCAAAATGGTCAGGGGAGCGATGGTCTCATGAGAGGAGTTCGTATTGGAACCCTATACAAGTTTTTGGGGAGTGTTGATTTGATTGGATGAAACAACATTGTTTTCTCTGAATTTGTCTTGAATGTGACTAAACTTGATTCGACTCGGGTTGAATTGACTCCAACCGACTCGAATTTTCCTTGTTTAGTCGACCCAGCCATGTTATGGCATTAGAGGATGGGACATATTGGGGAAAAAGGACTTTGAACTATGCACAACAAATGTATGGTCAAAATTTTTCTATGTTATAATTTAGAAATTGATTTTTATGAGCATTTCATATGTGGAAAACAAAATCATGTAAGATTCCCATCTAGAGCTACAAGGGAAAAAGGGATCCTGGAATTGATACATAGTGACATGTTTAGGCCTGTACTGGTGCCATCACTAGGTAGATATATATATTATGTTTCCTTCATAGATGTTTTTCCAGAAAGACATGGCTAAATTTTTTGAGGAAGAAATATGAGGTTTTCAGTAAGTTCAAATAGTTTAAATATCTTGTGGAAAACTAGACAGAGAAAAATATCAAGGTGCTAAGAACTGCTAATGGAGGTGAATTCTATGGTAAAGAGATTGAGAATTTCTGCAAGAAATGTGGCATATCATGCCAAAATAAAGCTCCATATACTTTGTATTAGAATTGAGTTGCCGAGAGAATGAATAGGACGTTGATGGAAAAGGCAAGGAACATTCTCAGTGGTGGTGGGATTGCGTAAGAATTCTGGGTAGAGGCAGTCAAAATTGCACAATATTTGGTAAATAATATGTCTCCTTCATTAGTGCTATTAGAATTGAATCCACTTGAGGTATGGTTTGGTAATAATCCTTCACTTTCACATCTTAGAGTTTTTGACTATGATTCATTTGTGCAGGTTCCAAAGGAAAAGAGGAACAAGTTGGACAATAAGGTAGTCAAGTGTATTTTCATCGGGTACAAGGATGGAATGAAAGGATATAAGTTGTGGGATTAGATATTGAGGAAAATAGTTGATAGTCGATATTTGGTCTTTAGGGAATTCGAAGGAACTTTCAAGATTGAAGAGGCTCAAATGAAGAAAGAACCAGAGAAGTTGGTATTTGAGTTGAGGAACGATGGACATGATTCAAATGAAGAGGTGGAATGGATGAATCTGGTTGTAAGGAGGTATAAATGAGTAAGGAAGACGATTGAAAGGAATATTTCATCTGATTTCCATTCTGCATTTGTATTATCTTCTATTGATGTTGAGCACAAGTCAGTCAGGGAGGTAGTCAACTTGACATAGGGTAAACTCTGGAAGGAGGCCATGATTGAAGAAATGGAATCTTTTGAAAATAATGAGACATGGGATTTGTTCGAGCTACCAAATGGGAGGAAAATCATTGGTATCAAGTGAGTGTTCAAGAAAAAATTGAACACAACAGGTTAAGTTGAGAATTTCAAAGCTCGACTTGTAGCGAAAGGGTATTCCCAAGTCGAGGGACTCAACTTTAGTGAGATTTTCTCTCCTGTTGCAAAATTAAATTCCATTATATTACTGATGTATCTAGTTACGAAATTTGATCTTGAGATAGAGAAAATGGATGTGAAGACAATGTTCCTACATGGAGACTTGGAAGAAGAAATCTATGTAAAAAAACCTGAAGGATTTGCAGTAAAGGGAAATAAAGCATTGGTGGGCAAGTTGAAAAGATCCCTTTATGTTCTAAATCAATCACCAAGGATGTGGCACCAAACTTTTGACACATACATCCTTAGTTTTGGATTTTTGAGAAGCAAGGATGATCACTGTGTATATTCTAATGAAGAAGACAATATTTTCATATATGTAGCTTTGTATGTCAATGATATGTTGTTGGTCAGAAAAAACATGGATGCTCTGAAGGAGTTGAAGATTCAACTATCCTCCAAGTTCAACATGAAGTATCTTGGTGCTAAGAAATTCATTATGGGAATATAGATAAAGAGAGATCGATCATTTATAAAACTTTGGTTAAATCAAAGAAAGTATATTGAAATAGGCTTGAAATGCTTCAACATGCATGATTGAAAACTGTTCAATGTATCAATTCCTATGGGGGAAAAACTAATTGATGAATAATATCCAAAGACACAGAAAGAAAAAGAGGACATGGCATGTGTTTTCTATGCTGGTGTTGTTGGTAGTCTGATGTATGCAATGGTCTGCACTTGACCAGATATTTCTCATGTTGTGGGAGTATTGAGCAGGTAGATGTCGACACCTGGGAAAGAGAACTAGAATGTTGTCAAGAGAGTGTTCAGGTACTTGCATGGCACAAACTATTATTTGATATTTTACCAAGGGAAACCTGAAAATGATAGGAAAGTGGATGTACATGGCTTTGTCGATGCCGACTGGGTTAGAGATCTTGATCGAAGAAGGTCGACCAACAAATATCTGTTCAAGATGTTCAGTGGAGCAATAGGTTGGATGAGTAAGAGACAAGAAGTTGTATCCTTGTTGAAAACTAAAGATGAATACATGGTAACCACCCATGCAATCAAAGAAGTTGTATGGCTGCATAGGCTGTGTTCATGGATTGGGTTTGAACAACAAGCTATAAAGATAAATTGTGATGGTCAAAGTGTAATTTTATTGGCAAGAACCCAACTTACCATTACATGACAAAGGATATAAATAACACTCACACTAAACCAACTAGGAAAGAGAAGACATAATTAAATAGAAGATAATCAACGACAATCACACAATACACATAGATTTCACCCTAAAAACTCTTAATCGGGGAAGCCAACATTCCTTGAGTGACTCCCACTACTTGTTTTCTTTTTCATTCATAGAATAAAGAGTTACATGGATAACCTTGGTCTACTCCTAAGACATAATCATCATCCCACTCTCTTACTTTTACACAAGAACAACCCTGCAACCAATTTGTCTTACATGTACATGGCCATTACACACCTCTGATATGAGAGTTTCAAATCACCTTTTATAGTATTACATCATTCCATATTTATAGGATTTAAAACATGTAAAAAACTAATCCATGGAATCCAAAAATAATTACAGATCCATGTAGATGATTGGTTGAAATCCCATGAATCTCAGGATTCTGTTACATTCAACTACCCATCAAACTTTAGTTGGCTACGAACTAGTTGACCTTCAATCGGTCTTCTAGTTGACTACCACTCAACCTCTTGTTGGTTGAACTTTCTACCTTTGACTTAACCATCAACTTGACTTATCTGTCTAGTTGAACATTCACCTAGTCGATCCACCTCGACTAGCTAGTCAATTAGACTGAATTTCGAATGCAAAGAATATAACAACCCAACAATGTTGGTGACTAAATGGCCCCTCCCATTTTTTCCTTCAAATGACTTTTTTTTCAAATTTTTATAGGATGCATTTGATTGTAGATATTTCATTTCCTTTGAATAAATTGAACACTGATTAATGTAACTACATAAATTAAACAAGTGAAAATACAATTGATAGAAAATTATTTTTATACCTCTCCATGTTTGATTTGATAAACAATATTAATTTCCTTTCTACATTTCATGCATGCAAAATGTTCCAATAGAGTGTTGTAGTTAATGATATAATATTTATTAATAAAATTGTATTTACATATAATAGTTTCTAGAATTATATTTAATGAAATTGCTTCATATCAAGAAGTATAACCTATGTTTAACCCACCCTTAACATGCCTGGATTACAAATTTTGGCTAGTTAATTAATATTTAATTTGCTTGGATTAATTTTTTTGGCTAGTTAACTCATATTTAAATTGCTTGGGTTAAGCCCCCGGGGGGACAGCTCAATTGGCAAGTGCCGTGAAAATGAAGTTCCATGAGGTTTCGAGTTCAACTCCCCCCGACTTACCTTGTGTTCCACGTAAGGGGCATCGTGGGAACACCTGGAGGTTATAGTGGTAGCGGTTGGATAACACGGCCACATGTAACGCGAGCACGTGCCCAACTAGTTGCTGATTCCTCCAGACACACAAAAAAAATAAAATAAATAAATAAATAAAATTGCTTGGGTTAAAGAATTTGGTTAGTTAATTCTTTTTTTTCCTTGAAATTGTCTTACTTTTAAATTTCTAGGTTAAGTTATTTTTTATTAGTTGAGCCAACTACCTTTTTTTTTCCAAGGAAAAAAACACAATTCTAATTCAAGTAGAATAAAATTTACAATCAAAAGGTTCCCGTGGAACTGTCCAGAAATTTCCTTCAAGAGGAATGAGAGTAATATCAAGATCATAACATAAACATAGACCATCAAAGAGCCTAAAGATCACCATCTTATTCAAGTCCCATACTGATATAGTACAAACCCAAAATTGACATCTTCAAGTGTTCTAGTTATACCAATTGATAAATTAAAAACGTGGTCATAAACAAGAAGGTTTGTTTAAAAAACATCTAGAGTATCCTACCTCAAAATTGCAGGTTAATCATCATGTATTTTAGAAAGGAAACAATGTTGTTCCATTAGTTCCAGACCTTATTTAGAGAGCTTATCGACTTCTTGATTTCGTTCTCTAAAAATATGTGTGAATATAAAATACTGGAAGTTTTAAATAATGAGCTTGAGTTGTTTTTCTACAACAAAGAGTTCAAGATTTTGGATCTATGCTTGTGTGCTCATCCACATAATAACCATCAAAGAATCACCGAAGACCTGTAGAGTATTTCTACCTCTATCCAAGACAAATTTTAACAGGTAGAAGAGAGCCATTAGTTCTCCCAAGTTGTTAGTTCATATTCCAAGATTTTCCTTGAAATGATAAAAGTGTGGGTCAGAAAGATAGTAGGTAAAAACAAGACCAAAAGTCCTATATTCACCCTGACATGCTCCACAAAAATGTCCCCAGGGAAAGAATTTTTTCACTTGTATATCTTCTAACCTCATTGAGACAAATTATTTAGGAACCTCTTTATATAAAGGTAGTATCCCCATCACTTGAGTCAATATTTCCCTATGCAACTTGCTTGGATGGCCTTTCCATTTCCCTATGTAGACGTGAAGTCCTCTTTTTTACCTTCCAGAGCCAAAAAAGCATATTTTTCCACATATACACACCCTACAAGTTAGAAATCATGCACATATGCAGGTTGCTCTACTACAACTCGCGTACATCGGGTTTTGTCCTCAAAATTAAAAATTATGTCGGGTTTCCATGTCATGTCACGAGATCCATGATCCTTGACCTTCAATATAATAGAAACACTCTGAATTGTCCCTTCAATTCCATTTGAAGGCTATAAATTGAGTCATATCCAACCCATGGAGAGGAGGAGAATTCAACTTTTGAGAGAAAAGATAATCTGGAGAAATTTCACTTCACATTGAGTTTGCATCCCTTTATCCTTGAAAGTATGAATTCATTGTTCATCCCCCAAGATCTTCCTTTTGTGATGGAGAACTTCATTGTATCCTTTATATGAGCTTGTTGTYGGTGGAGGATTKAAGTGGTGTGGGCCTAGTTGGAGGGACTTAGTTTCTCAGTTCCGATATGTGCCATTGCAGAAGTTTGTCACCTATATACTTCTGTTGATTATTTTAATAGAAATACTCTTTTATCTTCCAATTGATATCTTGCAAATATTTGAATTATTATTCCATGGGTGTATTTTTCATGTATGTTAATGAATTATGCTAGTTTATATGCTAACATTATATATTATCACCATATGCTTGTGTATATTGGTTGTTGAGGACAAGTTGTAGGTATAAAGATTTGAGTTGCGTGCTCAATGATGGTCTTCATTGGATGTTCGGACGAGGTGGGMTCTTGACCTTGTCTTGTTAGCATTTAATTTATATAACATACTTAGGATTGGAGTTTATTTCCACGTTTCATTCCATTTTTTGTGGTTTACCCCAAGMCATAAAGATATTTTCCTCGTAACAGATGGGATCTAAGTGTCTTCGAATAGAGAGGAATTCCTTGTAAGCCAAATTCCCCATTGAACTAGGTAAGGCACTACTCAGAAAACCTCTAGTTCCTTTCTTAAGAACCAATAGAGAAAAAAAACTTTGATATTTTTAACCTCCCACAAAGATCTAAACCCTAAAGATCCTTCAATTTCTTTCCAGACATGAATAGAGTAAGTAGAATTCATAATAAGATGTGAGTTAGTTTCCATCTGGGTCTTACATAGAGGAAACATGCTAGGTCCCACCTTTCTTCTTATTTGTAAATGGTCCCATGCCAATACCCTATTTGAAAGTTCTATCCACATAAAAAATTCAGATTTAGTTGGATCCCTCACCTTCCACAGAGATTTCCACCACAAGCAAACTTCCCCCTCTCCAGTTGCAAAAAGAGCCTAATATCCCAAATTCACTAAGAAACTACCTCCAACCTTATTATAGCTCTAGATAAGTTCATAATAATTATCATTTAGTTTGATATGTGACCTTGAAGTTAAAAAACAAAGAGGTCCTAAAGTCTCGAAAACCAAGGGTCACTCTCCCAATTTACCTAAGATGGAGAACTAGTTCCTCAAGAAGAAATATATCCCTCTTATAACCCATTATGTCATCTACTCCAATCCTCACTTGTGTCCCATCACCCACATGCCAATCCAAATATAGACCAATGACAAGAAAAGGTATAGACATAAACTTCCATTGATTAGATACATTATGCGTATATTTGTATTCCTTTCTAATCAAGTCAACCAATGAGTTATGTGTTATATACTTCTGAACCAAGATCCTAGTCCAAAGTCTATCCTTTATTAGCACTGACCATAATTAACCCAAAGTGACCCTTTGAATTCACTGCACCCATGCCAAAGGAAATTGTAGAAGAACTTACGAATATTCTCCAATATTCATTTTGGAATGTGGGATAAAGTATGCCAGTATATAGGTATAGCCTCTAGTACTGGCTTGAATAAGACTAACCTTCCCCCATGTGACAAACATTGATTGCACCATAGGTTAATATTTTTCTCAATTTTGGAAACCAACCACCACCAATCAACCTTCCCATAACAATTAAGTTTAAGGTTAAAGCCTAAATATTTGAGGCCCTCATTTAGATCCATGTGATGGAAAGGAAAATGTGTGCCAAATTCAATACCTTTCTCCTCATCTAAACCTAAAGTAAGCAGAGAAAATTTTTCTTTGCTAACCTCCATCCCTGTAGCTAAATTATATAAGTAAAGAATCTCCTTGATATGTAAACCTTCTTTGCAAGTTCCGAAAATAAATAACAGAACATCATCCACGAAAATCAAATGAGATTGAGCTTCCCTTCTAATATTGATACCTTGAACATATCTCTACCTCCCTGCTTCCAAAATGGATTTACTTAGACCTTTTTCCACAGGGAGGAAGAGGTAAGGTGATAGTGGGAACCCCTATTAAAGACCCCTATAAGAATTGAAGAACTTGGAGGCAACAACATTTATAGAGAAAATGAAAATGGGGCTAGTTACACAAATCATAATCTAGTTAACAATATGCAACGAGAACCCAAGATGTAAATTTTTTTTTATCAACTACATATAGGATACCTTGTCATATTTCTTTGAGAGATCGAGTTTAATTAATATTTATAGCATATGAGATAATTTTATAGAGTGTAACCCCTCTTAGTGTAGCCCCTCTTGTACTATGTTAGGTAGCTAGAGAGGTAGTGGGGGGCCCGAAGGGCCCATAGTAATAATAGTAGAGGTCATTCAATGTAAGGTGGAATAGGTCCACTATAGTATTAAATAAGTCCCACTATGGTAGTTAGATATAAAAATGTAAGAGGACTTCTTATAAGGTTTCGCTTATAGAAGGTTCCTCCTCTAGAATGTTCTTAGGCGGTTGGTAGCACTATATAAAGGGGTTCAAGAAATGTAATGAGTGATATAGGTGGATATCGGTGGCCACCCACCTTTTCCAACTAGCTCAAAACAATTTTCTGGCAATTTTGGTAATTTACTATTTTTAGCAGTTTTCACTTTCAGAGTCGTTTTGAGGCCCTAAACGATGTTTTTTGGGAAACTAGGTTTGAAATATTAAATTTCCCTAAATATTTAAGCTAAAATGAATCTCCTCGATGATACCTTTCTAATGAGCTATCATACGCCTAAAACAGATATCATATGCAAAAGTTACGACCCCAAGAAGTTGATGTACTAACTTACCCAAATGGGGTCCACATGACTTTTGACGCTTCATTTCCTAGGGTTAGGTTTTTGGATGTCTACATTTTTTGGAATTCTTGATTGTTGTAAAAATGCCTTTAGACCCTCATTGTAATAATCTTCTTGCGAATGAGTGCAATCGTCACATATCTTCTCAGAGATAAGCCGCCACCATTCCAGCAAGCTTGTTTTCGCTGCATTTTATAGTTTTAGCTTATTTTGTTATTGAATAGAAAACTGATTTTATTGTATCTCTGTTATTTTGTGTTAAAAACCTGTTAATAATTTGTATTCATTTCGTTCTACTCATAAAATCTGGATCAATGGTATCAGAGCATTCTGCTCCTTGTCGTCTTAATGCATGTCCCCGACGAGGTCGGAGTACAAAGAGTTGGGTCTCGAGCTTGTTTCTCTTGAGGACAAAAGCTCTCGCACGCCCAAGCGACCTATCATGGTAGGAGAAAATAAATATGATGGGACAAGAGATCCTTTCAAACTGTTGATTGAGGAATCCCTCATGCAACAGAGGAACAAGATGATGGATAATTTCACGCAAATCCTTCGGCGACTACTAACAAGCAACAGATCTTCTTCAAGCGGAGGCACCGCCCCCTTCAAGGTACAAATAAACTTATATATTCATATATTTCAAGGTCAGATAGAGGCGGATTCCGTAGAAAAGTGGTTATATCTACTAGAAGGGTATTTTTCTTTCCATAACTTTTCGAATAGAGAAAAGATTACTTTTGCGCTCCTCAAAGCCATTCCCCATGTCAAAGATTGGTGGGAAACTTTCTGTGAGCAAAAGGAAACATAGGAACCATCATTATTTACAGTCACGACCACCTAGGAATCCTTCTGAGATGCTATTAAGGAACAATACTACCCTATCGGAAGTTATGATGGCTTGTATACCAAATGGACCACACTACGGCAAGAAAGAGACAAAGTAGTGCTAGATTTCACAAATATCTTCCATACCTTGTGCACCAAGATGGGTATCTGTTATCACTCTGTAAATTTCCTAGAGGTTGAAAAAGAGGAAATGAACGAAGGTAACCTTAACCAACCGCTTTTAAAGCTGGGATCTAGCCCTTCCAGCTTCAGAGAGGGATCTCTCTATATAATTTAGCTTTGTTTGAATTAAGATATTAGGCTAGTTAGAAGCGCGAGTTTTGTTTAGTCGTAAAGATTTTTAAAGATGGTTGAGACAAATCACACATCCATTGGGCTATGGGGTCTGTACTTAATAAAATCTGAGATGCAACCATAAACGCTGAAGAATCCTTTCACAAGGCGAGATAACAAGCTCACTGGATCTTAATAATTTAAATGATGGATGGAAGAAAGATTAGGAAAATAACTCCAATTAACAAGAACTTAAGAATCTCTTAACTGAAAGCTATTTAGAAGATGAACATAAAAATCTACAGAATCGGAGGCAAGGTATCAGTGATAAATCCTGCAACTTAACGTTATTCATATAGATTAGTTATAGAAAGACGATATGATCACAAAGCAAGAAAACATATAACTAAGAAAATCACATCACCAGTGAAACATGCGCAGGAATC
>JASDQU010012549.1:23679-44880 GCA_032191745.1 Picea mariana
GGTAGATGATCAGAAGCGTTTATGCTCAGTAATGATTGCAGATAATTATTGTACAGAAGATGGTGAGAGTGATATTTAGTGAGAGCGGAGTGACTTCACACGAACAGTTGTTTTGCTGGTATTAAGACACCCTAGGGGGAAGAAAATTTGTTATGCACAAGTTGTTAGATCTAAGTAAGCGACATTTTTTTTTTTCTCTCTCTTGTAACAATTTTTTAAGTTTTTAATTTTTTTTATAATTTTGTACAAGATTGCGCAATTTAAGTATTTTAAGACTTTTTAAAATGTTATAACAATTTATGCATTCAAAAATACAATTTAAATAATTAAAAATTTTCATTACACCAATAATTATATAACCAAATCTTAATTACGTCGAAAGGTGTACACCTATTGACAATGGGCACAATTAATGATCTTTTAACCTTATTTAACCTTAAACCCTAATCTGATGGCTATGCATTGAAGATGCTAGCATATTCTTAGTCTTCCTCCAAAGTCAATGGGTCAGATTTATTGTTCATAACTTTCTTGCATTTATCAAGACATCCGTTAACATGTTTACTTTTTAATATTTACCTAATGACATTAAAAAATTACTGTAAGGATATGTAATTGCCACGTTTAAATGATTAAATAGGATTAAACCATGTACCCAAACGTTTCATATTACCACAGACGAATTACAAATTACCACAGATGTTTTATGACACGCGTTCTTAGCCGACCTTTCGACGTTCTCAGTCGCGAGTTAATGGCTGTGCTAGTCATAATTACTAAAAAATAAAAAACTTAAAATTTATCTTTTTTTTTTAAATTATGTAACTTCTATCTAGGGTTGAGGTTTAGTTATTATGCTTAATCTCTATAGATCAGTTGGAGTTTATTATAATTGGCCTTCATTCTTGGTGCATTTTATAATGGTTTTGTTCTCTTCATTTTCAGAGGATGATATATATATATATATATATATATATATATATATATATATATATAATTCAACTGAAAATATTTGAAAAGTACAACAATCGTCTTACTCGCTGGGTTGTTGTTGGGGATGAGGTTTGGATGAGGAATTAGTAGATTTCTTGGATGACCATCCTTCAACGTTGTTCCATCTTCTTTACGAACCTTGTCTCTCTAGGGGTGTGGTGGCATAAACCTTTGTTCGCAATCCTTAATCATTTGGTCATGTATTTGAGGAGGGTAGTACAACTAATAACTACGGATTTGTGATAACAAATTTGCAATCACGTGGTTTGTTTAATAATGATGACGAGAAGTCTCATTAACTCTTCCTTGGGGTTGGAAATGTCTTTCCATCATCCTCAACCAATGACATCGTTGGTAACTTTGTGTTTGCTTCTCACATCTCAAAGGGTGCTTCATTCATAGATTAACTTTGTGTTTGCTTTTCAGATCTGATAGGGTGCTTCATTCCTAGATTCCATTAACCATTTTGGAAAGTAATAAGAAGAATATTTTAACTTAGATGTTCTTTTGAATGAGTGAGTTGGAAGAGGGAAAGGTCTTAGAAGGGGGTACACATGCAACTATTTGGATAGCAAGGGAGAATTGGGGTTTGAAGTAAAAAAAAAAACTAATGCAATTTGAGAGGTGCTCAAATTGGCATATTTTTAGTAACTGTCCAATACTTTTTGCTCACTTTTTTTTCATTTCCATTTCCATATTCATAATATTTTTCATCCACAATGATACATTTTTGGTTAAGGTACAATCACTCACCTAATGTGCCATTTTCAATACTTATTCATATGCATTTTTAGGAGATTATTACTTTTCATGCTAATAATGTTTTTTAGGAACAATATGCGAACAATCTGTGTAGATACCTTCCCGACATGAGAGCTGCAATTCCTATTCAAATGCAACTGTTGTGATTCTAGTTGTTGTTGTAACTCTCGTTGCTGCAACTTTAGTCATTGTTACAACTCCTAGTGTTGTAACTTGCAATGATGTGACATGTGATGTTAGAATTCTCACATTAGACTATTGTTGCAACTATGTAACAACTCAACGATCAACCATACAACTGTCACCATGAAAGGGCTAGTCAGCCAACGATCGCTTGGGAATACGATGAAGAGAATTGGGCACCAATATGGAAAGGACAACTCAACCACCACCCGTCGTGGTCAATTTTAGTCAACACGCATCTGATTTTTTCCTTCTTTCAGAAAATACAATGTAACGATGAGACAACTTGATCCTCGTGGCTACCCATCGATCTTCTTAACTCACTTTAGAGGTAGTCGTTTTGTATAAATACACCCTCTCTCTTTGAGCTAGGTGTTATTGGATAAATCGGTGAATGCAGACATAATCTGATCTCCCTAGATCCACCTAGATCTAGAACAAAACAAGACAAGACATGGCACTTTCCCTAAGCTCTAATCATCAAATTTACTAACAAACAAGAGATGAGTGACATACCTTTAATATTGCTTCCTTATATCTTTGTTGTCCTCGCTCAGCTCCGGTGCTCTTGTGATATCGGATCTGTAATGACACAAACCAACCAAAGTGAAAGAAATAATAGTATATTCAATGAAAACTTATACATGTGATCAAGGAGTCATGTAATAAAATGAGAATTATTTTATGGAAAAGAAA
The DNA here is from genome assembly GCA_032191745.1 of Picea mariana. Taxonomy (NCBI): domain Eukaryota; kingdom Viridiplantae; phylum Streptophyta; class Pinopsida; order Pinales; family Pinaceae; genus Picea; species Picea mariana. The sequence continues at coordinate 26,314 of JASDQU010012549.1, forward strand.
CATGCCACTGTATCATATTAAGTAAAAGTGGAAGATACAACCAAACCACCTTGATGTTGCAAGTTTCCCTTTTAGTGGCCCTTTGCTCCAACAAACACACTTGCTCCAAACTTGTATGGAGAGGATCCACAATAACTTGATGGACAGATGAAGGCCTCAAGCATCAATTGAAATAGAATCCCTCACACAATTCTCAGCCTATTCCTTCATTAATTCCTTGCTTGATATTGCTTTCTTGCTTACTTTCTTGCTTAACCTTTTCCAAGAGAAATCCATCCTTATATAGGAGAAAGAGAGATGGTTAAAGAGATTAGGATGATTCCACCAAATCAGAGAAGCGAGTAGGATCCCAACCATACGGATGCCACCTCATATTCTAGAAGATCCCTTCTAGAACTTTTGTGAACTTCGACCTTTTCTCAGTATTTCAATGCCACTGCACCCTAGCTATAGTGCAGGCTGCGAAAACGTCGCAAGCTAGTTTTATGACAACCTGCGACGATCAGGCATTTCCGCACTATACCTTATGGCTGGCTTGCAGTGACCTTCTAAAAACAAGTTTTGTAGAAGTGGGAGCTAGTCACTTTTCTCATGAAGAAAGGTTCTTTTTGGAAGCCTGAACACATCTTGTAGAAACATCACCAGGGTGACTAAAATAATGTGTAACACTAGGGGATGGAGAAAAAAGAAACAAATAATTTGTAAGACATAATTGTATTGAAGCTACATCTTTCATTTTAATAAAAGCTTTGTTTCATTTTTGTTCAATTGATGGTGTGTTATTCATCCAGCGTCTCCTGCATTATTAGACCAGTTCCTCATCTAAGGAGGCAGGGTCCCCTCCTCAGCTCAATATTGTTTGTATTTTCTATTGTAGAAGTAGTCTTAGTTTTATTTCTATCTTTTAATTTATTTCCAACAATTCATTCATTAACTTCTTGCTCTAACTGTAGCATTCTCCATTACTGTAGCTTTTGATTGCTAACATTAACATTGCACGGTAGTGATCCTTGATTGATAAGAAAGTACCTGTAGTTTTTATTCCTTATTTATTTCCAACAATTCCTTTATAAAACATTTTGCTGCAACTCTCGCATTTTCACGTTGTTGTAACTTTGTTGCTGCCATTTTATGAAGATGGTTCTAAACCTAATTTATTGTTTGGTTGAAGTGTAGCTACAACATCTTTCATTCATTTTCATTTATTTCCAGCATTTCCTCTATTTAATTTTTTGTATATTTCCTTGTTGTGATTATGGTTGATGTAACCCATGTTGTTGTAACTCGTGTCGCCGCAACTCTGTCTGCTACAACTTTCATTGTTGCAACTCCGCATCTAGCTTTCTAGTTGACAATTGTGTTTTTTGCAATTCAAGATAGTTTATCTCTTTTATACACAAGTTTTGTGTGGTTTAATATCTAAGGATTGATTACATGAGCTATGACACAACTGTCACAATAATCAAGAACATCGGAAATACTTGAACAAGTCACCTTTACTTTTCACAAGTGTGATTTACTTTTTATAAGATTGATTTACTTTCTGCAATTGTGATTTACTTCCTCGCAGGTGTAACATTTATTTTCTTTCAAGTACGAATTTAATTACAAGAAGCAATGTAGGTTGGTGACTTGATTAAGCATCGTGATATCTTTCTTTGTGGCATTCTATCGAAAGTACTACAACTCATTGGCAATTACACAATTATACTTTCATATACACTGCATGACAATTTGTAAGTACATTACGACCTCATATTCATAATTAAATGCACAACTCTTCTGTTTCTTACTAAATTAATTGGGAAGTAATTGAAAATTCCATCATTTTTGGCATTGTTGTCGGGGATCTATCAAAAGTATAGTTGTTGTTTTTCTTTCTTTTCATTTCAGTATATCAAGTGATATGATTTGTTTTCAACAATTTGTAAAATTTTTTTCTAATCTTTTCTATGCACAGAGCTAGAGATCAACATGGTAGATTCATTATTTCTTTCAAAAATTCCTGTAAAGCTAACAATGCAGGTCACTCTCAAGAGGTAAAGGAGCTTAGCCAACCAAATTACTTATTGCCTACAACAATTTTTCTTGTCAAGAAGAGTCTTCAAACCTCCCCTAAGGAATCAGAGACTGTACAATGGTCTATGCACACAGAGGTTCCACCTTTAGAGGCGCAGATCAATGAACAATACCACTCTAGAGAGTTCCTTTTTCCTAAGGAACCTTAGGAAACAAACATAAGACATCCCTAAGAGAGAAATGGCATGTGAGGTTGTCGAGGAGGAAACCTTTTCCTTTGGATTCCCAATTAGAGGATCAAATGAAGAGACCAAAATGAAGAATATCCCTCATTCATCCTTGCCAAATTTTCATGGTTTATCGAAAGAATATCCTGACTCCTTCCTCTTTGAAATCGATGTACTTTGTGGGAGTTATGATTATGTTTCAGATGCCTAGAAATTGAATATTTTTCCCACCATGCTCAATGATGTTGCACTATGTTGGTTCATGGGCCTTGGTAGGGACAACATTCATACATGGGACTAGATGACGAAGAAATTTATGGAAAAATATCAAGATTATTGTTAGGATAAAGAAAGGAGGGAGGAAGTCTTCAAGATGACACAACATGAATATGAGATCCTTGAGGATTATGTTGAAAGGTTCAACTATAATTTGCATAGGGTAAGTTCAGGATATTTGGCTCCCGAGCCATGACGTGTCTTATTCTTGAGAGCGATTTAAGATGACTTCATTGAGCTTCTCAAATTGATGGGAGGAGGAGATGTCTCTTAGTTAGAGTATAATATTATCTTGGAACTTTGTTGAAAATATTCTAGAGGAACTTCAAAAACAGGAAAAGGAACAAGAGATATATTAACAAGGAATAACAAGACTGTTGGAGGTGGAGTCACAAGACTAGAGACTGGAAACATGTTAGAAGACTTCAAGACTACTATACTTAGCTCCTTCATCTCTCAATTGGATACACTGCACATGAAGAAGAATAAATAAGAGATAAAACAAGATTTTACTACCTTTTTCCCAAAATACAAAATGAATCACCCTTCGAAGAAATTTCCATTGGACCAAATTGAGGTTTTTGGAATATGCAGTGAGGACCATGTGACTTGCAACTGTTCACCCTTACCAAGACTGAAGGGTATCTATCAAAAATATGAAGAACTGGAATAACTATACTTTGTCTCTTAGAAGTGACCATGGCAACCTAGACCTCAAGATACGATTCAATATCAATGTCAGTATATAAATTTATATTGGAATAACCCTTCCATGCAGTATGCTTAGAAACCATGGGGTATTCCAACACAAGAATGGATGGATCCTCCTACTCCAAACCAATTATGGAAATAGGGATGGAGAAATTCCACTTTAGGAGGCCTTCAATAGGCCATAAATTAACCACCCATGAAACTTCTTCCCCCTCCCTAGATGTATGCATCCACATAAGCCCATCCTCACCCACAATTACTTGCACAACCCATCCCTAACCCTAATTATAATGGAATTCTATCCCAACCAGCACAAGTTGCGGGACTTGCTGCCTACCCCACCCATTCCATCTCTTTGTTGGACTTCAGTGATATCCATCTTCGAGCTGGGAAGACATTAACCAAGAACTAAGCCCCTACTCATATTGAATATCTGAACGAGGATGTCCAGAATGAAGAACCATAATAGAAACAATCCCAAGAACCTTTGAAAGATGATAATGGCCACCTTATTAAGCATGAATAGAACAATTCCAAGCCATCAAGAATGATAAATTTGTTTAAGGAAAATTGGTAGAAAAAGGAAGGACCCTCAAACTGTCCATGTCATGGGAAAACTGTCAGACTTGATGATGGGAGGAGTTCTCATGGAAAAATACTCCGACCCTAGAATATTAATAATACACTCATTAGAAACACATTAATTGACCTCGGTGCTGCCATTAATTTCATGATGTGAGAAACCACACAATCCTTAGGACTTATGGGCCTTAGGGAAAGCCCAACCATACTCCAACTTGTTGATAGATCAACTATCATACTAGAGGGAATCCTAGAAGAAATAGCGATCTCCATAAATTCATGGGAATATCCCACCAACTTTATGATCCTACTACCCAAAATATCTTTGGTATGGTATCCTTTAATCTTGGGAAGGCACTGGGTGGCCACTGTTGATGCTTACATCGGTTGTAGATAAGCCAACATGACCATTTCCTGTAGTACCTCTACAAAAACATTAACCATCTATCCTCTCACCAAACCCAACATAGATTTTGAAACATCACTCTAGGCCGATAAAGAGGATAGTGATAAAGAAATAGAATCTCATCAAATCCTCTCTATTTATCAATACATAGCCATAAGAGAGAAAACAAAGGATGATGAAATCCATGATTTCATAGTTTCTTCTTCCTCAACAAACTCACATGTTCTTGATCATGTTATGCAACCAAAAACACGAGATTATCTAGACTCAGCAAGCATCTCACCCGTAGAACATGAATCCCCACCTAAAAAAGATCAAGTGTCCCTCATAGAAACTATAGAAATCATCCCCAGGAAAACTTTGAAAATTTAGCAGGGATGGACTGAACAACGAAAAGAATGAATTATTAAGATGCTACAAAAGCACAATGATTCCTTCCCCTGGGACTACTCTGATGTGAAGGGAATCCATCCTAACTTATGCATACACTTCATATACATTAAGGAAGGATCTAGACCCATTTGCCAATGGTAGTGTCAGATAAATCTAGCTTTGAAAGACATAGTTAAGGAGGAGCTAGATAAATTAATCATAGCCAACTGTATCTATCCAATTTATGATAGCCAATGGGTCTCCCCTCTAGTCATGGTAGAAAAAAATGCCAAATGGAGAATTTGTGTGGACTATCGAGAACTCAACAAAGAAAAACACAAGGACCATTTCCCACTTTCATTCATTGACTAGGTCCTGGATACCTTAGCATGGAAGAAATAATTTTCTTTCCTCAATGGATTCAATGGGTATAACCATATCTAGATCACGCCTGAGAATAAAGAAAAAAAACGTTTACCTATCCATGGAGGACATTTTTCTATCGTTTTCTACCATTCAGGTTATGTAACGCCCCCACCACCTTTGAAAGAGTTTTAATTAGTATATTATTAGATTTAATTCATGATTGTGTGGAAACATATATGGATGATTTCATGACATATGACAATGAATTCAATGAAGCATTAACAAATCTAAAGAAAACATTGATAAGGTGCAAGGAACCAAATGTTTCCTTCAATAATGATAAATGTGCAATGATGTTAACTGATGGCATCGTATTAGGAAACTGCATGTTAGATAAAGGCATCTAAGTGGATTCAATGAAAATAATTGTAATATTAAACTTCTCGACTCCATGTTCGCAAAAAAAGGTACGAAACTTCTTAGGTAATGTTAGTTATTACCCTCGCTTTATTGAAAATTTCTCACGAATTGCTCGTCCATTATTTTCTTTGCTTAACAAATATTCTGAGTTTTTATGGACAGAGACATGCCAACATGCACTTGATGAATTGAAAACTTAAGTGTTTGAGGCACCTATTTTAATAGGCTATTATTGGTCCCTCCCATTTCATATCTCCATGGACGCATTAGACACCGCCATTGGATCTATTCTAGAACAACTAGAAGAAAATGATCCATACACAATTTACTACATCAATAGTAATCTCTCTCTCGCATAAGTAAATTATACGGTAATAGAAAAAGAGTTTCTTGCAGTAATACATCCAATTATTAAATTTTGGCATTACATCACAAGATATCTAGCAATATTTGATATTGACCATGCGGTCATAAATATTTAATGAATAAACCTATCACCAATGACAAGGTAACTAGGTGGTTATTGTTATTACATGAATATGATATAAACATCTTGAATAAACCAGGAAAGAATAATGTAGTGGTTGGTTTTCTTTCAAGACTTACATCTAATGAAAATGAGACACCTGCAGAATATTATTTTCCCGATGAACACCTATTTTCAGTTTCTAATAACTCTCTGCGGTTTGCAGATATCGCTAATTACTTAGTTGCAGATAGATTTCCACATCATTTATATCCAAAGGAGAAACATAATATTATCAACAAAGTTGGATATTCTCATGAATCGATGACTACCTCTTCCATACAGGATTGGATCTCATTATTTGAAGATGCATATGAGAAGATGAGATCTGTGAGATCTTGAAAGCTTTCCATGATGGTCTGTGTGGGGGCCACTTTTCAGACAAAATGATTTGGTACAAGGTGCTTCACCAAGGGTACTATTGGTCCACTATCTTGAAAGACACCAAGGAATATGTAAAAATGTGCGATAGTTTCCAATGCATGGGAAGACCGATGCAATTAGATGAGATGTCGTTACAACCACAATTGGTATTGGAACACTTCGATAAATGGGCCCTAGATTTCATAGGGATGATAAATCCTCCTTCCCATCATAACTCCTACATCCTATTATGGACAAATTATGTCACAAAATGGATGGAAGCCAAGGCACTCCCGACTGCAATAAAATTAGTATTTGGATTTCTTCATGAAGAAATCTTCACTAGATTCAGGATACCTCGGGAAATAGTTATTGATGGAGAGACTTAGTTCACTTCAAGAATCATTAGATATTTGATGGATAAATACAAGATAAAACTCAGGGTTACTACACCATATCACCTACAAGCCAATAGACAAGTAGGAGGGACGAACAAAATCCTTGAGCCCTTCATTACCAAGACCGCCAGACTACACCTCAGAGATTGGGTTGACAGACTACCTGAAGCTCTATGGGCAAAAAAAAAATAGTTTGACTGTGGTGAGCCAAAAAAACACTGTTTGGGCCTCCAAAACAACCCTGGAAGTACAAAAAGATGTGATGACATGAAAACATACAAAATAAGCCAGTTGGATTCAGTGAGAGGCCACCAATATCAACCTGGAATATGTGTAGGGCTTCAGAAAACCCCAAAAGTGTGGAACCCACAATTACAAAGAAGTGCAAAAGAACATGTTAAACTAAAAATGGACAAGAGGAACTAGTTGTAATAGGTGGGTGACCACCAATAGCCAACTGAATTCAATCCTCCCCCCTTAGGAAGCAATGGTCTACATTGCATTGAGATCCCCCATTAAGTGAGGAAATTTATACTGGATTTGGCCCCGAGTGAGCCACTTGCCTTGGTGTAGGAGTTGCCCTATATTGACAACCCAATAAAGATGGATCCTCTACTCATGAGTGCCCTTGACCTGTGTGTCCACTATCTGATCAGTGGATGCTTGTTTCATGAAATTAGGGTTGAGGAACCTGATGTCCTGGTTGAAGATGATGGTCTGTGGTATCCCAAAGTGGACCCACACTTTCTCGAAGAAGATCTTGGAAGTATATTCCGCTGTGATATTCTTCTTGTAGGTTGTGAGGATGGACATCCTCGAAAACTGATCAACGGCCACAAATACAAAGTCATTTCTGTTCCTGGTGGATGAAAGGCTAGACATGTAATACATTGCGATAGATTCCGAAGGATTCTCGGGAGTAGGAAGAAGGGTGTATACGCCTTTCTTCTTGATGGTTGGCTTGGCAATGGAACATGCCGTGCAAGATATGATATACTTGATGATGCCCTGTCGAAGTTTTGCCCAATAAAAGTTTTTCTGAAGAATGACCACAATTTTCTCTATGAAAAAATGTCCTCCCATTCGACTGTAGTGGGCTTCCCAAATCATCTTTGCACGCTCTCTTGTAGGAACATATAGATGGCCCAAGTGGAATAATAGTCCATCCTGAATGTGAAAATCTGTGACAATCGCGCCTGTACCCAAGAGCTGACAGGTGATGACGAAGTCTGGATCTTGCTGATAAAGTTGGGGCCACTCAGATGCTTCATGTCCATGAGAATGGAGCATAGTGGTGAGTGCATCCACATGAGGTCGACCGAGGTAGTCAAAGACACGATTTGAGATACTTTTCTTATACTTGATGTTGAGATGGAATTGCAGTAGGTAGGTGGACCACTTCCGATGGCGATCGTTCTATAATTTACCCTGTGTCTATATGAACTACAGAGGTTTGTGATCAGTGTGTATGATCATCTCCTTTCCCAGAATGTAATGTTTCCATTGAAGACAGACTTGTACAATGGAATACATTTCCTTTTCATAGGTGGGTTATTTTTGGATAGTATATGAGAGTGTCTCACTATGGTATGTCACCGGATGACCGTGCTGAGTGAGAACTGCGCCCATAACATAGTCAGATGCATCAGTCTCAATCTCGAATGGTTGTTGCAGATCCGGCATGGAGAGTACTGAAGATGAGCACAAGCAATGCTTTAGATCATCGAATCTTATTGTTGTTCCTTCCCCCACATGAACTTGGCCCTTCCACCACCCTTGGTCACCTAGCCGAGGGCCCATGCAATATGGGAGAATCCCAACATGAATCGTCAGTAGAAGTTGGCTAGTCCCAAGAAGCTCTAAAGCTTGATTAATGTGGTCGAGGCTAGCCAGTCACGGATGAATTGGATCTCAGGTGGATCATAATGTACCCCATTCTCATCAACAATGTATCCCAAGTATTGGACCTTGTTCATGCCAAAAGATCATTTTTCCAATTTGGAATATAGCTTGTGTTGTTGCAGACTGCTCAAAACCTACTGAATGTGGCCCATGTGCTCCTCCAACATTCTAGTGAAGATGAGGATGTCATCCAAATATACCACCACAAAGGATTTGGTGAAGGATCTCAATACATCATCCATCAACCTCATGAAAGTGGTTGGTGCATCTGTTAAGACAAAGGGCGTGACTAGTCATTTGAAGAGACCTTATTTATATTTGAAGGTTGCCTTACATACATTAGTTGGTTCAATGGGAACTTGGTGGTAGCCATACTTTAGGTCAATCTTTTTTAAGAACATTTCCCCCTTGAGTTGGTCAAGAGGGTCATCAATCCTGAGAATGGGGTGTTGGTTCCTCATTGTGATTTTGTTTAAGGATCTGTAATCAATGCATAGTCTCCAAGTCTCATCCTTCTTCTACACCAGTACAATCGGGCTTCCGCAAGGGGAGGAGTTGGGTATAATGTGCCCCTTTTGAAGAAGCTCTTGAATATGACGCCTGATTTCATCATTTTCCATCAATGAGCAATGATAGACTGGTACATTAGGTAGACGTGTGCCTAAGGTCATATCAATTGGATGATTGACTTGGCAGTGTGTCGGTACCCCTGTAGGTGAGGAGAAGATGTCTCTGTATTATCCCATGATCCCATCCACTTTTTTTTTGCTGCAAAGAGAGGCTCTTTGTAGAGGCCATAGATGTCGCGACGACTTTCTGCTTACTATGAGCATGGATCACAAAGAAGATGAACTTCTTGGTTTGTGAAATGACCTTACTGCATTGCTTAGTAGAGATTAAATAAGAAGAAATAGGTGGTGCTACCTCTGGTATCCTATACAATTTTATACCCAAATTAATAATAACATTGCAGAGTCTAGACTCATGCACAACATAACGCTTCCACAAATATGGTTGGCCTAAAAGAACATCACAAACTTCAAGGGGAGCAATATCACATAGTAACTCATCATTGAAAGGCTTGATGTCGTAGGGAAGACAACATTGTTGGCTGAAACAAAGATCTCTTCCTTGGCAAAGCCAACTGATGGTGTAGGGTTGCGGGTGCGGTTTTGTTGGTAGGTCCAATCGCTTGAACAAATCTGCTGAAATCATGTTCTTCTGACTACCACTATCGACAATGAAATGAAGCAGAGCCCCCTTTACCCACATCTGTGAGTGAAAGAGGCATTCCCCTTCCTCTGGTTCTTCTGGTTTTCTTGGCCGGAATTTGGTGGTAGCGACAGTGCCACTAGGTTCAACATCGATAATCTGCTTCCCTTCTTCAGGATTTGATTCAGAATCAAAATTGTCCTCTGACTCGAAAGCCTTCAGTTCGACCATGATTTATTACTTGGAGCGACATTCTTTGGTGTTGTGCTGAGGGATTTTATGGTACTCACACCATTTTCACGTGTCCTTATTCATCTTCTCATTTCCCTTCTTATGTTGCATCTTGGATTGGTTATCCTGAGGGTGGCCATCTCGACTTGGTCCCTCACTATGTGGGTTGGGGTCGCCTTTTCCCTGCTTCAGCTGTGAGGGGTTTGAATATCCAAACTCTCTCCTTTTCTTCTTGATTTTGACAGCGTATCTATAAGCCATGCCCAATGAGGTGATGTCTAAACAATCCATTTATGTTTGAATGTATCTATGGAAACAACGATGATATTTCAACACCAGATGATGCTCAGATTCTTTGACACCCAATTTGGTGCGTAGGGTATGGAAAATATTGGTGAAATCTGGTACTGTCTAGTCCCTTTCTTGATGTAGGGTGGCCCATCTAGTGTACTGGTTCTCATAGCTTCATGCTTGGTAGTACTTTTCTTTAATGGCGTCCCAGAAGGAATCCCATGTAGGGGCCACCACAAACTTGCAGATTCCTCTATGTCCGTTTTCTCAAAGTAAGTATCCCACCAGTCTTTAACATGGGGAATGACCTCGAGGAGTGCAAAAGTGATATTTTCCCTATCGAAAAAATTGTGGACCGAAAAATACACTTCTAGCAGATCCAACCATTTATCTACAACATCTACATATATCAATCCTTCAAATAATGGAATATCAAAATTTACCTGTACCTTGAAGGGGCTTTCATGGGCGCTTGATGAAGATGCTTCTCGTGTGAGCAACCGTCAAAGGATCTGTGAGAATTTTTCCATCATTTCGTTCCTTTGTCGTGCGAGGGTTTCCTCGAGAAAATTTTTAATATGATCTTCTGCTCCATCATATTTCTTTTCGTTCCCCATGGGTTGTTTTTGGGCTTGATGCAACTAATCTTGCAATGGATCGATTGGTTTGAGTCCCAACTTCTTGTACCCATATCTTGTTGGAGACATGCACAAAGAAAAATAAATGAAGAGTAGACCACTCTGATACCACTGATACGGATTTAGGAGCGGAATGAACTGATTAAAATATTGAATACAACAAACATAGAGATATGAATAATAACACAAATATCTAGTGAACAATATTTTTTATTGAATAATGAAATAGGATGAATTTGTAAAACTGCAGAACTGAAATACTTGCTCGAATGGTGGTAGCTATCTCTGAGAAGAGATGTGACTACTACGTGCATCCGTCTGAGAAGAATGAATTACAATGAGTCTCTAGAGGCATTTTTGATATTAATCATGAATTCCAAAACCCTATACATCCAAAAACCTAACCCTAGGAGGTGAAACGTCAAAAGTCACGTGGGCCCCTATGGGTAAGTTGGTACCTCAATTTCCTGAGGTCATAAATTTTTCATACGACCTCTGTTTTAGGCACATGATAGCTCGTTGGAAAGGTCTTTAAGAGAGCTATAGATTTTGCCATCAAACTATGACTTTGTCAACAATTTGACCATGGAGAGTAAAAAAAAACTATTTGGGCCTCCAAAACGGCCCTGGAAGTACAACAAGATGTGATGACATGAAAACATACAAAATAAGCCAGTTGGATTAGGTGAGAGGCCACCAATATACACCTGGAATATGTGTATGGATTCAGATAGCCCAAAAAGTGTGGAACCCACAATTATAAAGAAGTACAAAATAGCATGTTGAACTAAAAATGGACAAGAGGAACCAATTGGAATAAGTGGGTGGCCACGAATAGCCAACTGGATCAATACATTGTAATGAATATAGCTCTAGAGGATGAAAAGGATATAACTCCAAGAACTGTATCCACTGATAAAGAAACTCTCGAGGGTTCTACTGAAATTCCTCCATAAGATGAAGGTGGCCATGGAAATGACATAGATGTCAGAGGAAGCAAACATGTGACTAAAATATTGCTAAGAACAAGGAAACATGAAACATATCCAATGAAAAGAAATAATAAAAGGGAAAGAAGAAATGTTGCCACCCAAAAAATAAAATCCCCTACTATCACACAAGAACCAGCAGGGGCACAACAATATAAAGAAATAGTTGAAGCACAAGACGCCATAGAGGATAGAAAATATTCTATAGGGCCTGGACCTAAAGAAAAAATAGGGGTAGAGAAAATCATTGGTATAGAAGAAGCATCAAGGAAAACCCAAGGGGAAGGACTTACTATGACTCTAGAGATGTACAACGACAATGAGGAAGCTGCAACTCCAAAATCCAACCACCCCATTGTTTCCCCAGAGACAACTAAGAGCACAAAATAAAAATGAGTAACTCACCCCTCGCTCACACCTTTGTTTACATCACTTTTAAGGAAGTAGTGGGTTCTTGAAATGAAAAACTAGAGGCTTCATACCTCTCTTAAACTTATGGGGGGAAAGCTTATGAAAAGGTAGAGAGGTAGGCTAGAAAAATATGTCCAAACAATAGAACCCATTGCTTCTAAACCAACAGTGGACATCCACCCTGCTAACTAAGAGGCTAGCCAACCTACTGCAACAATATACACTCTTCCTGCTAAATTAATAGAAGACACCCACCATGATGCAACAACATAAGATATTTACCCTGCTGCAATAGTAGAGGACACCCTCCCCATTGAAACAAAAAAATCCAACCATTCTGATGAACTAGTTGAGGAAATATAATCCAACCACCCTACTCAACCAAGAGATGACATCCAACCCACTTCCATAGAAGCTAATTTTCCTACTGTCACACAAGAACCAACAAAGGTCGATTGACTTACTGATACACAAGAACTAGAAGAGGCTAGTCACTCTATTGATACACCAAGACCAATAAAGGAACCACGTTGTTAGCGTCAGAAGTCACTCCTGGATGGTAGCAGGAGCAGAGCCCGACGCCCATCAGTTTATGTCACGATAGTTTTAATGGGTGATCAAATGGATAGAGACTCAGGGAGATATCACTCCAACTCGGAGGCTGGGTCTAGTATGTAGGAACAAAGGAGGTCTTGATCTAAATTCAGTCAGTGAGTTGATTAAAAGATGAGCAAGTGGAAAACTTGGTAAGAAGAGTGAGAAAACTACCTCGAGCAACAGACCTTTCAGTAGTTTGTAGAAGAAAAACTCTGAATGCAATATCCTCTTGGTTCAGGGCTTCGGGAAACTGAAAGGGGGGCTGGACTAGATCCAAGGGGGATAGAGTTGTCCCTGTGATGCTCTAAGAACTCATTCCGCAGCTTCAGTGCCTTGCTGTTGGGCTATGGAGTCAGGCTCAAAACATCCCGCTGTTGAAAATATAGGCCGAAAAATAAAAGCAACAAAATAAAGATACATGCTCAAAGGAGCTTATTTATATACAATCCTAAACTAATAAAACACTTTACATGGGGCTAGGTGAAAGCAGACTTCCACCATAGCCAATCAAGTAACTTCCTAAAGGGAAGCTCTTTCTTTCTGTCGATGATCACCAACAGATGGTGTAACCATGACAGCAAAAAGAATACACTCTTCAACTTCTCCTCACAGGCTAAAGTTGATATGGAATAGGGCGGATCCAAGGCATAAAGGACATGCCACTCCATGTACTCGCTGACAGGATCATAGAATGAGTGGAAAACCCTGTGAAAAGGGTAGCAGCAGGCCTGCTCTGCTCCACAGCTACTCCTACAGGGCTGAACTTCATGAGTCTGCATAGGTGAATGGGCAGGCACTGGGCAGGAAGTCACCTGTTCCACTAGTTTTTTCTACTCTTCTTCTTGGCTCTCCCCCAGGTCCGATTCATATTCATCATAAATAGGGACCATGGGGTGTTTTTTCTTGTTGATTGGCTTTTCAGTATCTCTATAGTGATCAAATGTAGGATAAGCTTGCTGCTCATCATCACTATAATATACATCAAAAAGGGTTTGTCCTTCATTGATATGATCCTCCTCCAGAACAATGATCCTGTCAAAAAATTTCGTTTTAGGGATAGTGGGACCTGCTGGTTCTGGCTGCTCACACATAATCTTTTTCTCTTTATTCCCAGGAAAAAATATATCGTGAGAAACCCCTTGAAGGAAAAGAGAAAAATCCTTCTCCACAACCATCCCTTCTTTAAAAATGGGGAGGTCTTCGTCATCATAAGCAGGGCTGCTAGGAACATCTGCTTCAACCCGATACCCAGGTGAGCCATCTACTATAGACCACATTTGCTCTATAAAATCATAATTTTCACAAGAGGCATGTTGATCGTTATGAACATATAAAAGAATAGGTGCATCTGAAATAATGTCATATGCTTCCGTTCTAGGGCTAACACAATTAATATCATTCAACACCTCTATTTTTTCATGGAAAATGCTTTCCTCCACAGTAAAAGATTTATCTTGGACATGGTCTTCAGGGCCAGCAGAGGCTTCATGAAGCAAAGAAAACTCCTCACAACAATTTTCATACAAATAATCAGCTGGATAGTAATCTTTACAAAATGAATTGAACGTTGTATGAAAATCTGTCAAAGAATGGATACTTGCAGTGGGAAGAGATCAACACCAATCAAGAGAAGCTCCCTTTAATGAATACCTGAAGAGCTTAATCTGGAAATCTTCATGCATGATATTAAGTTGATGAATAACTTCATGAAAGTCCAGTAAATGCTCAGCTGGTACCTCCCAACTCTTTGCGTGAAATTCAAGGAGGAAATTTTCCCATATGTCTCTATGAGGAAGTGCATTAGGAAAACCAACTATCTGGGAAAAGTCACAGAAAGCAAACCTTTGAGCTAAGATTTTCTCCATATCGAACCAGTGGAGTCACTGATTGATCCTTGAATCATGGAGTCGCTAGGTGAAATATTTACAGCTTCAAATGTGTCTGGTCCTTGTTCACCATCAAAGGCCAGATCCTAATGTTGTTGTTACCCCAGGAAGCTTCTCAGGCCGAGAAAGCAACTGCTGCAACCTTCTCGAGAAATATCCTTAAGCTCAGCTTTCAGGTGTGCTAACAATAGCCAGAGCTGCAACAGTGAAGTGGAAACCTTGGAGTCACCATAGTGGAGTCGCCAGGTGCATAGTAGCAATCTTGAAGGGATCTAATGTTTGATGCACCTTTATAATCAGAGGCTCAATGTCATTCTGCCCAGAGAAAATCTTCAACTTCATCCCCGGAAATGGCGCCATAAATGTTATCGTCAGAAGTCACTCCTGGATTGCAACAGGAGCAGAGCTCGACGCCCATCAGTTTATGTCATGATAGTTTTAATGGGTGATCAAATGGGTAGAGACTTAGGGAGATATCACTCCAACTCGGGGACTGGGTCTGGTATGTAGGAACAAAGGAGGTCTTGATCTAACTTCAGTCAGTGATTTGATTAAAAAATGAGTAGGTGGAAAACTTGGTAAGAAGAGTGAGCAAACTACCTCGAGCAACAGGCTTTTTAGCAGTTTACAAAAGAAAGACATTGAATGCAAGATCCTCTTGGTTCAGGGTTTCAAGAAACTGAAAGGGGGACTGATCTAAAAATGAAGAAGACTTGTATTCTTGAAAATATTTGCAAGTTAAATTTTATGTGTTAAAAGCAAATGGATCAACTTTGCAACACATTATTAATAGGATATACTCATTCAAGATGCATATAAACAACAACATAATCAATGAACAGAAAACACATAACATAGAAAATGATAAAGGAGTTCACCCCTCTCTTGGGCTACATCTCCTGGTCCAGCTTCGAATGGATCATTTGTATTATTTGCTCAAAGGGCTAAAAAATGTGCTTTACAATGCTCAAACTGCCAAATAGACTGCTCCAATGGCTTCAGAACGTCCAAAAACCCCTAGCTGGGATTTTTTGGCACCTCGTTTGGCCAAACACTGAAGAAGTTAGGCTTCCTGGAAGTCCCCCCTTCAAGCTTGTTGTCTCTGTATCTACAAATTGCACCCTTGTACATTCAACCTAGCACACACGCTTATTTAAGCACAAAAATCTAGCACCGAACGCAACCATGGCAATGGTGTGAACTGTAGGACGGTTATGGGTGCGCCAGCCCCTAACCGCCAAACTTGTGGACACATGGGTCCATGTGACCTCGCGCAAATACAAAAGGGCTAAGTCTTAAAGGGCTAAGGTCACATGTCATGGGTCATGTGACCGGAGGCTTAACCGTTTGCAATATGTAAACCCACGTGCGTTTTGAACTATGGTCACATGTGAAACCGGGGCTAGGACTCTGTTTATAATACGAACTCCCACGCATACGATATGGTAATGGTCATATGTAAAAATCAATAGAACCACGGGTCAGGGCTATGCCCTGGCCCGACCCCCCGCCATATGAAACATTACATAAATTTAAATAGATTATAACCCATATACATAACAAGGAACAATGTGTGGTATGTTGGTTATGTGGCCATTGCTAAAGTGCTGCACGTGCATGGAGGTCTGGGGTTCGAGTCCAGTGGACTCCATAAAATTTTGAACAGCCAACCAATACAATGGTGCCACGTGGCAGCGCATGACTGGGCCACGTGGCACCACACCATTCGTCCATTAAATGCCACGTGTCAGAATGTCATTCGCCCATGGAAACCAATCCAAAATTGCCATGTCATCTTCTACCATGTCAGTGTACGGATGTACGGCCTCTGCCATGTCAGCCTGTACGAACTGCACAGTCAACGTCCCCTTTTTTTACCTGTTTGACGATTCGAACAGATCGTGATATCTCTCGCTCCTGACGTCCGTTTGAACCCAAATGAGTTGCGTTGGTTTTGCAACGACGAGGCCTATGATCTCGTTCGATTTGAAGCGATTCTAAGAACTTTGAATTTTTGAGCAAAATTTGATCCCCTGATCAGGGACTCAACTGGATTCTCCAATTCCAAGTCAT
The DNA here is from genome assembly GCA_032191745.1 of Picea mariana. Taxonomy (NCBI): domain Eukaryota; kingdom Viridiplantae; phylum Streptophyta; class Pinopsida; order Pinales; family Pinaceae; genus Picea; species Picea mariana. Next base: position 43,210 of record JASDQU010012549.1, read on the forward strand.
TCAACGCTAATAAAATCACAAGGACCAATTAGAAACAATGAAATTTTTACATTGAACCAATCTACATCATCCTATAACCGTTACAACTCGACTGGATTCTCCAATTCCGAGATGCTCTAACACAGTGTAAACAAAGACGTGAAAGAAACTGACATTCATAAGGCAAGAAGTCTCAAGAGTCCATGCATAACCATAATAACAGTGCTTCATTAAATATTTACAACCGGGATCCTTGCTCAACCATCGATGATTACCCAAAATGGCGAAAACACCTTTATATACTCAAAACAACAACAACAACAAAAACAAGACACTGCATTAAAAACATTGCGTCTGCATGTCTTCTGATAGTTTGCACATGCAGACTCTGGCCGATCATGCACCCAAGATAGATGCTATCAGATTTTAGACTATCCTGCTGCAGATGAATCGACTAGCTTTAGTCCTTTGCTGGACTTTCTTTTTATGGCGGAGATGATGCTCAACCACCAGCAACAACCACAATAACTGCTTTCTTGGGACTGGGGATAGCCTCGGTCAACTCTGCCTTATGGGACGTGGATACATTCTCGAGGGTCCACCTGGACCAGCCGAATGGTTCACGGGATGAGAGGTGGAAGACGTGGCATGCTTGATGAGGATGCTGTAGGTGCCAGTATGGTGAAGGTGAGGCGGGGGGAAAAGGGGTGCTTTCGTGGAAGTGATACGGGGACAGAAATGGGAGCTGTGACATCAGCTGAGGAATGCCACGCGGTCTGAATAGGATAGAGGAAGAAAGAGCATGGAGTGCGGGAGTACAGGAGGAGGTGACTAGGAATGAGAGGGACACATGGCAGGAGACGAGAGGATGATGAGATGAGGAGGTGCCATGTGGATGGAGAGAGGGAAGTTGGATAGATGATAGGGGAAGAGGGAGGCGATAAGTGGAGAACAGGTGGCAACGGGGAGGACGATACCAAAGGTGACACGACAGGCAAGGGGCCCCACAATAATAACACATCATTCCGGACCCCCCCTCTTTCATTAAAGACAGGATGACAAAGGAGGGCTGGAAATGCCTGAGCGTCGTTGATCTAGGTGGCCCGATACTGACCGTTGGAAATTTGTGCGCTCAATTCCAGACCCCCCCCCCGATTAAAGGCAGAAAGGAAAGAGGGGTCCAGAATGAAGCTTCAACCGCTGATTTAGGCGCCCCGATCCTGGCCGCTCAGATCCATGCTCCCTTTAAGTCCAATGYGCCCGAGTTTCATCGATGGATGGATGGTTGAGATGACCTCGGTGCTTTTACTACGAAAATCTTGAAAAGCCCCACCTATGGATCAGATCTTGCGCCGCGTTTCCTTCAGATGAACAACCTAGATGGCTTTGATGTCAGAAGAGGGCTGCCTCCATTACCAGGCTCGCTTGACGTGACCGGGTGCTAGGACCATAGTCTCGGCTTCAAAGGCGCTTATCGACGTTTTGGGGTTTGGGGTTTTGAGATGTAGAATCACATGAAACCCTCACCCTTCGAACTCCCGAATTCTGAAAAGTCGACGTGACTAGATCTTGTGCCATGTGTCCTTTGGATGGATGACTGATATCCTTTCTTACATGTAATATAGACGCTACCCATCGCGCTAATCCCGGTGCAACTCCGCTAACCGCAATTTCCCGCCGACCGTCGATCTT
>JASDQU010012549.1:44900-63046 GCA_032191745.1 Picea mariana
AAACCCTCACCCTTCGAACTCCCGAATTCTGAAAAGTCGACGTGACTAGATCTTGTGCCATGTGTCCTTTGGATGGATGACTGATATCCTTTCTTACATGTAATATAGACGCTACCCATCGCGCTAATCCCGGTGCAACTCCGCTAACCGCAATTTCCCGCCGACCGTCGATCTTATCCTATGGATGAATTTGGGCCGTTGACAACATAATTTCGCCTGCTCACTTGATTTTTAGCCTGAAAAGGGGCTTTACGTGCTACAGTTGGTCGTTCTTCGTGCAACTTGCAGAACTGGATGCTCTCGGGCCCATGACAATAATTGTTGCTAACACACGTGATAAAGGAACAATGCCTTCAAGGTGGAAAATGAATTGAACAATGTGCAAAGCGAATTCTATGACAAAGCACAACACATGCAGGTCCAAGGCCAAGATGTAGTCGATGCCATGACCCATATCTAAGCATGTGAGATTTCCTGTAAACAAGATCAATTATAGTTTGAAAAAGTGAAAGATTGACAATCCTCCTTATAAGAAATCCCTTATAAAGTCCCTATTTTCACTTTATAACCTTGGAAGAAAAGAATTTTGGTTTAAGATACTAGAAGCAAGAAGCTCATAATACTCTCAAGGGGATCACACATGAAGTAACAAACTCTACTATGAGGTGGCATGTCATAGAGAATATAAGAAGCAATTTCCATTTACCTTTATTTGGGCCCAAAGATAATTTCTTCCCACAAGAAAAAGTGTCTAAGGATTTGGAGAGTTGTATGAGCACCAAAAAAAAATATAGCAGATATCTCCCTGAAGTTAATGAAGAAACCATCCATAAGTTTATTGAATCTCCTACCAAGGATATAACATTGTCAAGATTTATTGCATAGGATGGAGACTTTTGAAAAATGAATAGTGCATAATATTGCATCATATAAAGCTTCCTTTAAACAACACAGTTTTCCCTAGGGGTATGCACTCAATCAAACTTTTGAGGCATGGAAAACTAATGTAAGAATATGAAGAAAATAAAGAGAAGAATCTTCATTGATGCAAGTGGAACATCCTCCTAGAGAAGAAGATTTGAATATGAAAGATGAATCAAACCCTCATATAGGATAAAAGGACAATGTGATAGGGGAACCCAACAAGCAAGAAGAGAAACGATTATCCAACTAATTGTACCAAACTAGTGTTTTTTCCCCCTTCTTTTTGTATAAGTAGGAAGAACTTGATTGAGAAGAGGATTTTTTCTTCTAAAATTTTGTAAAATCTTTTAAAAAATTAATGAATGAGAAGCCACTATTGGCCAAGCTATTTTGGAGACAAACTTAGTTCAAAAGCTTTCGATTTGTATAACTTATTTTACTATTTTATTGATTTTTTGAATGGTGCCTTTTTATGGAGCAATTTAAAAACAAATATCTTGAATCTTACCCCCTCAAACCCACAAGGTGAAAGAGGTTTATTAATGTCACTAATGTAAGATGGGCTCATGGAAAATAAGATTTTAGCAAGTTTTTTTAGAACCTTCACTCTCAATTGGATGACATTATGTTTAAAATGGAGGTACTGGAGAATTAAAGAATTTGTTTTGTTGATGCATCGATTACCAAGAGACCTGATGGAACCTTAAGCCATCAAGTTTTAGGAATAAAACCCATAGTGATAGTTATCTTCATGTTTCATCACCACACTCAAAAGATAGGGGTCCTCAACACATTGACTATGAGGGTAGTCCAAATTTCAGATGATGAGAATCTCAAAAAATAACAATACCAACTATCAAATATCTATAAAATCATGGGATATAGGGAATACAAAGTTAAAATATCTATGAAAAAAGATTTGAGGGTTTCTCAATCTCACAAATGCACATTCAATGGTAAAGAAATATTACCTTCTCTACATTCAAGGTGTTATGAATATAATTGCAAAGATTTTAAGGAAGGAGGTCTCAACATCATTTTAACCTGTCGATACCATAAGAGGATTGTGAAAGATTCCATTAATCATTGCCAACACAAGGGTGTTTATAAGGTCACATGTTCTCGTGGTAAATGCTATATTAGAGAAATAGGGAACTCGTTCTAGGTGATAAAGGAACATAACAAAAAAATTAAAAAAGAATGCTCTTGTACCTTATCCTTGGAATTACATTCTCTCAAAACCAGGTACCATGTGTGCTTAGAAGATTTTAGAATCCCTCCAAAAATGAATGAATATTTTAAACATTTATTTAGAAAGGACGTACAGATAACTAGTCACCCTAATAATATGAAAATGGTTAAAGGATCCAAGGTGAGTGAGAATTGGGTTCCCTTAAGAAACCAATAAAGTAATCAAACAACATCTCATGACTAGATAGCTAAGTTGTGGTGGAGGAATTAGGTCATCAATGTTTCAAAGTTAAAATTGCATCTAATATTAACAAGTGTTGCATGGCAGCGTAGTCCCTACTGGGTTGAATTGGGAATTAATGCACAAGGATGGGGAAAAAGTAGTGGAGGCAGATGGAAACTGCAGTGGAGACGTGGCAAGCAACATGAAGCACAGGTAGTATCCATGTAGGAAATGACATGTGGCCTCTAGAGCCCCATTTAGTTTTTGAAACTATATAATCCATCTTGCTATGTTTGAAATTTCCATTCTTAGCAATAGTGTGGCTTGCTATGTTCGTTGCATGTTTTATCTCTTCAATGTATTTATGAAATTCATTTATAATGATTTATGTATTTTTCCAACTAGTTAGAGTTAAGTACAATTTCCATAGATCATCTGGCTTGTGTGTGTCTATATGTGTTAGGACAAATAAATTTATATGCATAAAAAGAGAAAAAGATATGCATGAGAAAAAGATAAAACACAGAAGACACATATAAAGTTACATTCAAATTAAATAAACACAATTTCTTGATAGTCAACATAGTTGAAGATAAAAATTTATGAGCACATAGATATAAAAGGAGATAAAAATAGTTTTATATGAAATATATCAAAAAATAATATTGTCTGTTACATATTCCTGGAGATTTAAATGTGTTTGTCATATAGACTGGGATTGGGGATCCCGCAGACCATAAGAAAAATTTGTACAAGAAATAGGACTATGGAGAGGAAAAGTGGTCGACGGTAGAGAGCAATGCCTGAAAACAAGAAATTGGAAGGTATCAGTCTTTGGCTAGACATTTCTATTTTAAAAGGTGGAATAAGTGGATTGATAAACAAAACAGGATGTGATCAGTATAGACTTAAAATGATGGTACATATCACTCCTTTTGCTATTTGCTTGCTGATGCCTTTTTATTGCTGTCATCAACGACTACTGGAATCGTGCCAACTTCTTGTTTCCTTTCGTCGACGACCTGCTCCATTTCCCTTTGGAACCATTATTCAATGTAGCTTCTCAAGGGGGCCACATTGATCTCATTCCAGATATTTGTGTTGAAAATTTCCTTTTCTAATTCCCTTAGATCGATAGAAAGATTACGCATAGCCCGATAAATTTCTTCATTTTGTATTGAATAGTCGACTAGCCAGTTGTCCATGTCATATTCACCATATTCAAGGATGTTGTAAATCTTTTCTAAAGACAACCTCTTAAAAATGTCAACTTGTTTATCGAAGGATTTATTAGTTAAGGGAAAGGGGTTGACAATTAGGTTGCGGTCTTGGAACTCATTGGTCCTTCAGGCTAATTCTGTTTCGATCAACTTTCTGAATAAATTTTCTTTCTTTGATATGGCTTGTTCACATGACTAGACAATGAGATGCAGATTCTTCACTTTCTCTTTCCAACATGCATTTAATTGAGTGATACAGTTTTGGGAGGGGATATCTTCTTGTCTTCTTCTCGTATCTGTCATGTTGTTGACATGGGTGCCAAAAGGGATGACCGTGTCTAAATAGAAATGTTCTTCATTTTTTAAATCCAGCTACAAATGTTCATGCAAATAATTTTCCCTCGTTCCAAGGGAAGCCATACTTTGTGATTTTTACCAGGCCTCAGTAATCAATTCCATTATTTTCTTGATATTCTTCACCACATTTCCTCTACACGATGTGAGGAGGTTGGAGTATCCTTTTAACTTGGCTGCAAGGGTGGCAGGCATGGCTATTGCTAAAGGACTGGCAAGCAATGTCATAGGAATCAAATATTCCTCCAATTTCTTGAACCGGTCCTTCAGTCTGGCATTCTCGGCCTCAATGCCTCCAATGGAATCATCGAGAGCATCTTTAGTTGCTCAGTGAAGTCAGGAGATTTGGGATGACCACATGTTCGCAAGGTTAATATCTAAATGAGATTTACCTTTCTTATTTTTTACATCTCTCTTTTCAATAATTAAATTTTTAGACTCACTATCAGAAACAATGCTCTAGAATACGAAGGATTCATCCTTGTCAAACATTTTGGTCTCATCTATTTTCATTGGGAAACTATGATGGATCGCGTCTCCGGGATGATTAAGGTTGTGGAATACACTATCCAGATCAGTCTCAAGTTATATGTTCTCACTCTCAATTTCGGGCTTTTCCGCCTGCCCTACAATTTTTTTTCTCTTCTTCTTCACGAGAAGCTTGTGAGAACTATCACTTTAGTGTTAGGAGGGTTGTTATCTCCTCCTCTATTTGAATAATTATGGGTTTCTTTCTTACTGGGGTGGTCCATTGGAGTGATTTTCTAGGATGTCGTACTTTTGGGAGTGGTATCCAAGGATTGAACACTCTTCTCACAGGGGCCTTTTCCTTGTTGCTTGTACAATTCAGTGGTGCTTTGTAATGTGTCTAGGTTGTTGGTGTCAAAAGCAGGAGTGTTGTTGTCAATGTCTCTATTTTCTCTCAGGTGTGTCTAGAAAAAAGAATTGCCGAGTCCAACTGCAAGTAAATGTTCTAAACAAATTCCATTATGGTCGAGCCCCCTTAGCCTTTCAACATATCTTAGGTTTAAGTTGTTGAAATGGGATGTGAATTCATCAATTTTGTTGACGTTCCTCAACACGAAGTCCCCGACTTTCCAAGGCGGAGGAATCAACTGTTTCTCTTCTCATGGAATATATTGAAACATGAGTTGTATTGCCTTGCTATTTATGTAACAAACATTCTATCCGTAATGTGACATTGAAGGAGAGATGGATTTTCCTTGGAGCAAAAAATCCTTATGACAATGCAATTCTCCATTTGTTCAAGTGCCCCCTTCCTATCCAAAAAATTGGTTGCCTAGTCAGACATGCGGGGAGCATCCTTTCCTAATAATAAAACTTTGAAAATAGAGAAAAATTAATTAAAAACCTCATAAAAACAGTGGGAGGCCTTGTGCCTCCACAAGGCCTGGTACCAGAAGGTTACTGGGTCAAATTCCCAGTTTACCTTCTTTGATAGAGATAGTTTTGGAAATGGACAGAAATGCACTATCACGAAAACCAAGTAGGATGACATATAAAATTTCTTCTCCTTTTTGAAGCTTGACAATTGGGAACAAATTTCAAGGGAAATTAGCTTCCCCCAATAAAAAATGGCTTGTTCCTTGACTATGAAATATAAAATATAAAGAGCCATGCGAGAAATAGTGGAGGTAGATTCATGTCTCGTTATTCTTGTAAACAACCAGGCAATTTCCTGGAATGGATTTCTAAATGAGCTAACCTGCAATCTTGTGATATCTTAAGGAATTTCCATCGGGTCTTCCAAGAACTCGGGAAAGAGGTCCAACCTGTTATTATGATTTCTTAGGAACTACTTGGAGTCTTCTTCTCTGAACGTAAATGTTGGATCCAACAATCTTAACATATGGCGGAAGACCTGAGGTGAAAAAGAAACATGAGAGTGGTCCCGTAGTGGAAAAATTCTTTGGCCTGAAATATATTTATCGACACACCAAGAGACCAACTCCTTACAGTCAAAAACTTCAAGGACACAACCTGCATGAGAAATTCCATAGGTCCAAATTACTTCGTTCTGGGCGGAAGGGGATGAGTAGTAAGAATATGCCTTGGACCACTAGAAGTTCTGGTCCTCACGTCTGAAGAGATTCACTGTATCTTCACAAAACTATTTTCGAGTTGCTGCCATAAGTTTATGAAAACATATGTTTTCTCCAGATGATGTTTGAAATGAACAGTTGGAGGGGATAATATAACTCTCCACAAATGTTAGTTCAATTCATGTGAATGGAAAATCTCCTCGATCCTTTCACTCATTAATGACAATCTCTATGGGTGTCACATGATGAGATGTTAGCAKTAAAGCTTAKTTATTGCATACTTAGAAGTGCAAAGGTGGCGGGTACGACGAAGACCAATCAAGGATTGGAGGTTTCTTAAATGTGCCAACCCGACGATGTGCGAATTCCATTCCATGATGTTTGAAATTAACACTCGGAAGGGATAATATAACCCTCCACAAATCTTGGTTTAATGTGTATTAATGGGAGATMTCCTTGAGCCTTTCGCTCATCAATGACAATTTCTACAGTTCCTACATGACGAGTTGTTAGCATTAAAGATTACTAATTGCATATTCATAAATAAGACCTTATATATAATAATAATACTCTTTTTATTATTATAAATAAGACTCTTATATATATATATATATATGAAAAGTGACTGGACGGGATTGAAAGTAGGGTTGAAAGGGATACTGAGGAGAGGTGAGYGCCCGCTGGTCAAATTATGTGTCATTATAATATATATATATATATATATATATATATATATATTAATTTKTTTATAAACAATTTTTTATTATAAACAAGTGCGAAGGTGACAGGGATAGGGATGAGCAAGTAAGGAATGGCCAAGTATGAAAAGAGGTCAGACGGGCTTCAAAATAGGGTCACAGGGGATACTCAGGAGAGGTGAGTGATCAACGGTCAAATTGTATGTCTTGGAAATTTTTACTGCAAAACGCGTAAAACGGAAGAGGGCATGGTGGCGCAGTCCAGTGGCTAGTTTGTATATTTGAAGAATTTCGGGAAAGTGGCTAAGTATGGAATATGGAAATGGTTGGTCAGACTCGTTTTCAAAATTAAGGATTAGAGGTTTTATGAACGGGCCAACCCGACGACGTGTGAACGACATTCCATGATTTTTGAAATTAATACTTGGAAGGGATAATATAACTCTCCACAAATCTTGGTTTAATGTGTATTAATGGGAGATCTCCTCAAATCTTGGTTTAGCATTAAAGATTACTAATTTCATATTTAGAAACAAGACCTTACACACACACACACACACAATAAATAATGTTTTTATAAACAATTTTTTATTATAAATAAGACCCTTATATATATATATATATATAAGTATGAAAAGTGGTCGGACGAGCTTGAAAGTAGGGTTGCAAGGGACACGGAGGAGAGGTGAGCAGCCGATGGTTCTATCCTGCATACAAATGTAACACTAGAAATGTAATAATTCAATATCTAGGGATTAATAGTGGGTTTTATACTTACAAAGAGATTTGTTTAGGGATTAACATGCCCCTCCCATTCAAACAAGTGTTCTCCTCAACACTTGACTAATTGCGACTATTTCTGCATGAAGAAATCATCTTCCCATGTCGCCTCTTCCACTGGTAGGTTCTTCCATTTGACAAGGTACTTAGTAATTACTAGATTTTGTAGTTGCTTAATCCTTGTTTTAAGGATTGTTTTGGTTCTAGTATGATTTTTGCTTCTTCATTAGTCTCTAGTAAAATAGTTTGGATCAGTATCTTGTCACTACTTACCTTCTTTAAGAAATAAACATTAAATATTGGATGTACACATGAATATGGAGGAAACTCCAATTTATAATCCATACTACCAATCCTTTGTAACACCTTATAAAGGACATAATATTCATGTGTTGATTTATTGTCCTTATTTTGTTGCTTGAGGGACATCTGTTTATATCATTGTAGCCTCAAAAATACCCAATCCTCCACTTCAAATTCTCTTTCACTATGATGTTGATATGCTTGTTGTTTCATACTATTTTGTGCCAAAACCAAGTTGTCCTTCAACAGTTTGATAACCTCTTATTTGTTCCCTATGTGGTCATCCATTGTTCAAATATTTGAAGTCCCTTTCAAGGCAATGTGATGGATGGAGGATGATATCCATAAAGTGCCAACAATGGGGACATTTTTGATGAAGTATGAAAGGATGTGTCATATCACTGTCTTGCACGAAAAACAACTTGACTCATTGTGTCTATTTATCATATGCAAATCAACGAATCTATCCTTCTGGACATTTATTCACAATCTCAGTTTTCCCATCAGATTGAGGATGGTAATATGAGCTATGAGTCAATTGAGTACCCAAACAAGAAAATAATTCAGTCCAAAATTTTCCAATAAAAATTAGATTTTTGTCACTTACAATAATCTTGGGGACTCCATGTAGATTTGAACTATTTTCATGAATGTTGTCGCTACTACACTTTCTTTAAAAGGATGAGAAAGAGAGAAACAATGGCATACTTTTCAGTTGATCCACTACAACCATTATGACATAATTTCCTTTAGATTTGGGTAAACTTGTAATAAATTCCATTGAAACTTCTTCCCAGTGTTGACTTGGTATAGCTAATGGTTGTAGGAGACCTGACATCTTGATTGTATCTCCCTTATTCTATTGGAAGACCACATATTCAGAAAAAAAAACTTTTGAACATCAGTTTCAAGACCTTCCCAGAAACATCCTTATTGATCATGTGGTAAGTTTTCAAGAACCTTGAATTTCCTCCTATAAGAGAACTGTACAATTCTAGAAGGACCTTCTATTTGAGTTGGGAATTCTTACATAAATATAGGAGATCATGATACAATAGAAAATCATTATTCCATATAAATTTATCTAATTCACTTGGGTCCTATTGTAGTTGTTGAATTATCTTTCATACCTCTTGATAGTTTTTCCATTATATCATTTATTCTTCCACCCAATTATATTGCGGAATAGAAATAGAACAAAGTGAACCCTCTATTTATTCTTCTTTCCTTGAAAGTGCATCTTACACAATATTATGTTTTCCTTTCTTGTAGATAATTTTAAAGTCATAACCTATCATATTTGTAACCCATTTTTGTTTCTCTTCTGAAGATAATTGTTTCTCCAAGAAGTACTTTAAACTATAATGATCTATTTTTACTTGAAGTGTCTTCCTATTAGGTAAGGGTGCCATTTCTTAATACTGATCTATTTTTACTTGAAGTGTCTTCCTTATTTAATAATGAAGGTGTTAAAGTGGACCCTAAAGACATTAAATTTTTTTCTCTTCCAATGATCCAGGTGAATATTGCAGGCCACCAACCTATTCCAACTGGCTCATCTTGGCAGTTTCTCAGTTTGGTAGTTTTTTCTTAGTTTTTGGGCCCTCAACTTCCGGGGCCGTTTTGAGGCCCTAAAYGACATTTTTAGCAGTTTTCATAGTCAAAATATAGAAAACGTTGGGTCTCGAGGTCAATGTATAGAGAGTTGGGTCTCGATCTTGTTTCTCTTGAGGAAATATTCTCTTGCATGACCAAGAAACCTTCCATGTCAGGCAAAAGGAAAGACGATGGAACAAGAGATCATTTCAAAAATTTTCTCGAGGAACCCCTCGAGCGACAGAGGATTGGGATGATGGAAAAATTTTCACAAATACTTCAACAACTGACGAAAAGAGACACATCTACTTCAAGAGGAGGCGCTGCCCCCTTAAAGGCACAAATCAATTTTGATATTCATATATTTGGAGGTCAAAGAGATGCAGATGTCATAGATAAATGGTTAAACCTTATAGAAAGGTATTTTTCTATCCACAACTTTTTCGATAGAGAAAATAGTACATTTTCATTCCTCAAGGTCGTCAGCCATGCCAAATATTGGTGGGAGACCTTTTGTGAAAAAAAGGAAATAGAGGGATCCACATTATTTGTAGTTTCACCCACTTGGGGTTCCTTCAAGGATGTTATTAAGGAATAATACTACCCTATTGGAAGCTATGAAGACTTTCATACATGATGGACCACACTGCAATAGGAAAGAGACAAAACAGTGCCAGAGTTCACCAATGTCTTCCATACCTTGCACACCAAGATGGCTATCAAATATTCTGAGTGACATCAGGTTTTCAAGAAACACAACAGTTTTCATAGATACATCCATATAGAAATGGAGTTTCTAGACTTCTCATCCTTGGGCGTGGCCTATAAATATGTTTTAAAAATCGTGCAAAATATTAAACAAAAGACATGATGGTTTTGTTTGGTAACCCATCACAGCAGAAGCAGTGCAATGGAAACCCCAACCAATAGAAAAAAGGGAAAATAAAATATGGACTACCTTAGAACAACCATTCTTAACTAAAAACAAACAAAGGACAATGGAAAGATGAAGAAACAAACTAAGAAGTGGTGTGACTTCCATAAGAGCCCCTGGAATAACATTGATGATGGCCACTCAAAGTAGTCATTGGTGGCAGAGGTGAAAGCCTATAAATCAGATGTGGGCTTTGACTCAGAGTCAGAACCAGGAAAGGGGAGATAGATTATTGACACAAAACTCACTGCCACCATTTCTACCACCAAGATACAATCAATGAACCTGATGAGATAGAGGAAGGAGAGTGTCTCTTTCATTCATAGATATGGGTGAAGGGTAATTCAATATGCTTAATTGTTGATAGTGGTAGCCAGAATAACCTCATCTCGGTGGAGGTATTCAAGTGGTTGGCCCTACCGACAACACCGCACCTGCAACCATACACCATCAGATAGCTCTACCAAGGAAGTGATCTTCACATCAACCAAAAATTCCGCATGTCCTATGACATCAATCCCTTTAAAGATGAGGTATTGTGTGATTTCTATCCCATTGAAGTTTGTTATGTTCTTTTGGTCCAACCTTATTTATGGAAACATCATGTTGTATATGAGTCTAGAAATAATAGTGTTATTATTACTTTGGACAAGAAATTGTAGAGGATACCAGAGGTAGTCCCACCTACTGCGATTTCCTTAATCTATTCCAAGAAATGTAGGAAGATCATCTCTCACCCCGAGAAGTTTTTGTTCTTCATGATTCACTCTCAAAGTGAGTGAAAGGTTGCAGCCACATCCATGGCCTCCATGACCAATCTCTCCATGCAAAAAAAGAAAGTGGACAAGGTTGCGGAAGAATACAAAGACATCTGCTCCTCACCCAACGGGGTACCCATACGCTATCAAGTCAAGCATTTAATCGATATGAACCCCAGTGCACTGCTACCTAGTGGGCCTATCTATCACCTCTCTTTTTTAGAAAATGAGGAGATGAAGTGTCATATCCAAGAAATTCTCAAAAAGGGGCACATCTAAACCAACACATCACCATGTGGAAGCCCAATATTGCTTGTGTAGAATAAAGATGGGACCTCACGACTCTGCATCAATTATCGGGCCCTAAATAAAATCATAGTCATAAATCAGTACCTGATTCCCCAAATCGGTGATCTCCTTGAACATCTCAAGGGGGACAAACACTTTAGTAAGATTGATCTGAATTATGGCTACCATTAGGTCCCAATATAGAAGACATATGTATGGAAAACTTCCTTCAAGTCCAAATAAGGTCTTTTCAAATGGTTGGTCATGCCCTTTGGTTTGACGAATGCCCCAAACAATTTCATGAGGATGATGGATGATATCTTGTGGAATTTCACCAATTATTTTGTGGTGGTGTATCTGGATGACATCCTCATCTACAACAAGAATTGGGCAAAACACTTGTAACATATTCAACAGGTTCTGCACACTCTACAACAACACAAGCTATACACAAATTTGGAAAAATGCTCCTTCGACATGGACATGGTACAATACCTAGGTTACATTGTTGATGAGCATGGGGTTCATGTTGATCCCACCAAGATCCAGGTCATTTGTGACCAACAGACCCCAACTACACTCACTGAGCTTCATAGTTTTGTAGGCCTTGCCAATTTTTATCGGAGGTTCATGTTGGGATTATCCCATATTGCATGGGCCCTCAACCAAGTAACCATGGGTGGTGGTAAGGAAAAGTTCATGAGGGGTCTATCACAACAACAAGTGTTTGATGATTTGAAGAATTTCTTGTGTTAATTCCCAGTGATCTTATTCCCTAACCTGCAACAACCCTTTGAGACCAAGACAATTGCTTCAGACTATGCTATGGGCATAGTTCTCACTCAACATAGACACCCAATGGCCTATAATAGTGAGACACTATTATATGTTGTCCATAAGTACCCTACTTATGACAAATAAATGTACTCAATTGTTCAATCCTATCACCAATGGAGGCATAACATTCTCGGGAAGGATACAATCATCCACATTGATCATAAGTTGTTGTAGTTCATGCAGACACGGGGAAAATTACAGAATGACCCCCCTCAGAAGTATTCCACATACTTGCAACAGTTCCATATCAACATCAAGTATAAGACCATAAGAACCAACCACATTGCTTATTTCCTTAGCCACCCTCCAGTTGCAGCACTCACCATGGTGCTAAACTCCTGTAGCCACAAGACCTCCAAGTGGCTCCAAATCTATGGAAGAGATATTGACTTCTCCACCACCTACTAGATGCTGGGTGAAAACACAACTATCATTGATTTCCATATTTGGGATGGGATACTATGCCATGTGGGGCATCTATGCATTCCATGAAGTAAGAACATGAAGTTGATTTTGGAAGTCCACTACAACTACGTGGCAGGATACTTTAGTGTCGAAAATATAGTGGAAATGTTGCAACAACATTTCTATTGGCCTAAAATTCGACAAGATGTTAGAAAGTATATTAGGTCTTGCACTGCCTGCGCCATTTCCAAACTATCCATTAAGAAACAAGGAATGTACACCCATATACCTACTCCTGAAAGGCTCTGGGAATCCACCTCGATGGACTAGATGTCGGGCCTTCCGTCAACCAAGTAGGAAAATAACTGTGCTTTTGTGGTAGTTGATCATTTTTCTAAAATGGCGATTCTAGCCACTTGAAAGAAGATAATCATAGTAGAGGCCACTGCCAAGATATTCTTCGAACGAGTGTGCATACATTTTGGGATACCACAAACCATCATATCAGATTGGGACAACCGGTTCCTTATTACATTTTGGTCGAGCCTCTATTCATTGTTGGACACCAAGCTCACCAGATCCACTGCCTTCCGACCCCAGACAAATGGTCAAAACAAGGTCATCAACAAGATGATCATGCATATCCCGTGCATGTACAATTCTAAGCATCCCTGCATATGGGATGAGATTATTCCCTATGTTCAACACATCTACAATACAACCCTCCATATCTCAACCAACCATAACCCCTTTCAGGTGGAGTTGGTATTTCAACCATTGGGTCACATGGATGTTTCACTACCCCTTCCAGCCACCTAGGCAGACTCGTCCCATGCTCAAACTGAAGCCAAAAAAACTACAAGGTTCATTGAGCGGATCCAGCACATTTGCCAATAGGTTCAGGATATTTTAAAGAAGTCCAATTCCAAGTAGAAGTAGCACCATGATCAACATTGGGTGCCACACAGGTTTCAGGTGGGAGATAAAATTTGGTTGCACTTGCAGAAGGAACACATTACGGGGCCTCATAGAATGATTCATCCAATCCACTATGGAACTTACACCATCACCAAGGCTGTAGGTTATAATTATTTTGAGCTCAACATTTTCCCCTTCCTTGGCTTGCATCCAATATTTAATGTGGACCTCCTTCATCCATATTTTCCACCATTATTGGACACCTCAGAGATAGAAGAACATTTGACACCAACAAAGCTCAAACCTTACTGCATGAAAAATAAATCCACTGATCATATCATGGACACAAAGGTGAATGTCACTCACTAGTAGAGGATCCAAGTTTATTGGGTTGTCGAATTAGGGCAACGCCTGCACCAAGGAAAGTGGCTCACCTAGGGACAAATTTAATGTAAATTTCCTCATATGATGGGGGAACTCAACACAATGGATACCATTCATTCCTAAGGGAGGAGGATTGATATAGGTGGATATTAGTGGCCATCCACCTATTCCAATTGGGTCATCTTGGCAGTTTCTCAGTTTGGCATCTTTTTCCTAGTTTTTGGGTCCTCAACTTTCGGGGCCATTTTGATGCCCTAAACAATGTTTTTAGGGCTCACCATAGTCAAACTCGAAATCAAGTTAGAGTTTGATGTCATAATGTGTATTCCTTGTATATATCTTTCCGATGGAATACCGTGCACCTAAAATTAAGATCGTATGCAAAAGTTGCAACCCTGGGAAGTTGATGTACCAATTTACCCCAATGGAGCCCAATTGACTTTTGGTGCTTCATCTCCTAGGGTTAGGTTTTTGGATGTCTAGGGTTTTGTAATTCATGTTTATTGTAAAAATTATTTGAGAGCCTTATTTTACTCATATTCTTACAAATGAGTGTAGTTGTCACATCTCTTCTCAGAGATAAGTTGCCACCATTCTAGAAAGCTTTTTTTAGTCTACATTTCACAGTTTCAAAATATTTCTTATTTAATAGAAGTCAATTTTTATTGTATCTCTATTATTATTCATGATTTATTTGTGTTAATATTATAAATTTGTGTTTTCATTCCATTCCTCTCATAAATACAAATCATCCAAAAGTTGTAATACTCTGTCAACATGTTGTACATGCTCTTCCAAATATTTGTTGTAGATTAGAATGTCATCAAAAAATACTAAAAGATATTTTGTAAGGGTTTGAAAATAGAATTTATCAAGCTTTGAAATGTTGAAGGTGCATTAGTAAGTCCAAATGACATAATGGAATAACCAAAAACACATAATAACCTTTGTGTGTTCTATTTTTTATTTGGGAATGTCTTCCTACCTCATTATGATTTGACGACATCCCAAATGAAGATCCAACTCAGTAAAGAATTTTTCTCCATGCAATTCATCTAATAATTCATCAATGACAAGAATAGGAAACTTATCTTTGATGCTCATTTTTTTGAGTTGTCTATAATATGGACATATATTCCATGAACCATCCTTATTCATAACCATCACTATTGGTAAAGAGAAATAAAATTTTCTAGGTTGAATGATTCCAACCTCTAACATTTCTTGGATCATATGCTCAATCTCACTCTTTTGCACATGTGGATACTTGTAAGGACTAATTTTAGGTGGTACACTTCCAGGTTGCAAATGAATACCAAATGAATAACATGATCATGATCTCAAGTAGGTGGAATACCCTTACGATTCTCTCCAAATACCTTGGGAGGGTTGTTGATAACCATTTGGAGATCCACTGGAGCAGAGGATATATAATTTTGAACATCTAGTGAGCACAATTGTGGAATTGCACCACGGTGTCCCTTTTTCAGCCATTTTTATGTAATTTTGTCATGATATTATAGATTATCACCTTAGATAGTTTCCCTATGATACCTCTAAGATCAATTTCGTCCATTCTGAACAAAATATCATGAAAATATCTTGAAAATTAAGGGCCATTGTTCCCAATGATTATAGCTATTGGAATGTTAAGCCCTAATATTGGCTCATTACCCCTTAATTGGGGAATATTATATTAGTAATGCTGTTTTATTTATGTCGGATTTAGGCCATTAGTTGTAATTATACCTCCTAGTCTCCTATATATACCATTGAGACATTTTCATTTTGAATCATCTTGTACTTGAACATTTAAGTGGGGTAAAAGGAGGTTTCCCCCTCAAAGAGGCTTATTATCTGAAATTGTTTCTTTTTCAAGGCGTTGAGTACTTTTTCTGAGGTTTTTCTATGCTATATTGATATTTGGTTTTTAACATATGGTATCAGAGCTCAAGGTCTTGGGGTTTCGCTGCTACATCTGAGACACCTTGGAATTTTCACTATAACTTTTTTTCTACAACGTTTAAGAAGGAACGTCTTGGTGGATATTTAGTATAAGGATCAAGGTACGTTGGGTTCAAAATTAATCTCCTGAGGCCTTATACTTTCGAAGATACAACTTGTACAAGATAGGGGTTTGGAATCATCCTAAACTGAGTCATTGCGGAATTTTCGCTATAAAAATTTTTCTATAACGTTTCAGAACCTGAAATCTATAGGATATGTACAAAAATTAGTAAGGTATCTATGGTAAAAATTTCATCTTCTGGGTTATATTAAATTTGTAGATACACCTTGTGTAAGATAGGGTATTTGACTAGTCCTATTGACTAGTCTCAAGAAGGTGTTCCAGGTAAAACAATTATAAATTCTTCCTAGAGTATCCAAATTGAGTTGGACTAGTTTCATTGGATCGTGGATAGTCTGTAGTATTTCTGGTGTGAGTTTCAGAATTTTATATCAATTATTTTGTGTGGAGCATGCTATACAAGTGAGATCTCGTGGAAAGGCCAAAAATCAACAAGTTGTGGGGAAGTTACCGTAAATTCCACTTGGCACATACAATTTGGATAAGACCTGTGGCATTGCAGAGAAGAAATATCATAGAACTACATAAAATAAAGTTTCATACCCAGAAGGGCCGAAACTTGGGAGATACAATAGAAGAAATATTGTCTAGAAGAACCACCTCAAAATCAAGGTTCAACATTGTTACTTGGCCAACATGCCACCCAAAAAGGGAACTTATAAACCAAATAAGCCTCCAGAAAATCCTACTTGGACTCTTGATGAAGGTGAAGAAATGGATAGGGACATAAATGATTTACAAAAGAAGGTAGTAACAAAAGATGAACTACAAGAGATGATGGAGGGTTTAAAAGGGGAGATCATGGAAGTATTGAATAATTTCGTAACAGAGAAGACACCTGAAAGTGAAAATGCATCCCATGAAATTCATTATGAGGACACAAGGAAGGTGAATCAAGAATGGAGAAACTCCAACTTTTGTTTGAAGACCAACCACGTTCCTAAGATTGATATGAGGAAGTTTGATGGCAAGGACACAATCACATGGATACTTCAGATGGAGCAATTATTTGATCTCCATAATGTGCCACATACACAAAAGGTATGAATTGCTTCTTTATATTTAGAACCTAATCAATTTGTATGGTATCGATGGCTTTGTTCTCACAAATCACACATCACTTGGACAATTTTCACAGAAGAAATGATAGCACGCTATGAGGATACAAGGAGCAATACCTTCTTTAGCCAATTGATAAATCTCAAGCAAAAGGGTTCAGTTACCGAGCACATTGAGAACTTTCAAAGATTGAATATAAAGGTAACCGATATTCCAGATGAGCACTTGATTGATGTATTCATAGGAACTTTAAAGGATAACATTCAACATGAGGTTCGCCTTTGGGAATCCAAATCATTAGAGAATTCATTTAAGGTAGAAGGACCAATCCTAACATCTATAGAGATAACAATGCTCCTTCGTATAAAACACCTCAACCTACAAGGTTGACACCTCAACAATTGGAGGAAAGAAAAACAAAAGGTTTATGCTTTAATTGTGACAACAGGTATAGTAAGGGACATAAGTGTGGTGAGAAGAAATTATTCTACATAGATTGTGAAGATGAAGAAGAAAAAGAACAAGAACCATTTCGAGATGAAAATGTAGAAGCAATTTCGTCTAAAGAGTTGACTCCCACGATATCATGTAATGCATTGACTAGAATTAGCACTCCTCAAACCCTCAATATCGAAGGATACATCAAAAAGAAAAAGGTAATAGTCCTAATTGATTCTGGCAGTACTAATAATTTCATTAACTATAAATTAGCCAAAGATCTCAATTGCTTTGTATATCTGACACCAGAATTTCAAGTAATGATTGCAGAAGGAGGAACTATCAATTGCTCAAGAAAATGCAATAAGATCAATCTTACTATGGGGGAATATGTAATGAATAGTCCAATGATTGCTATACCCATGGGTGGTGTAGATGTTGTACTAGAAATCCAATGGTTACAATCATTAGGAACATTGGCTTTTAATTTTCAAGAACTTTTCATGAAATTTTCATTGGAAGGAAAACAAATTGAGTTAAGAGGTATCACAGGGAAACCCGGTAAGGTGATAAGCTCTAACGACATGAAAAAATTATTGAAAAAGGGGCATCAAGGCATTATTGCACAACTATGCTCACTAGATGTTCAAACATCTAAGCCATCTATTCCTCAAGATCTCCAAA
>JASDQU010012549.1:83834-114332 GCA_032191745.1 Picea mariana
AAACCCTCAACCGGGAAACCTTTCTTATTTTCATTATATCGAATTTCACCATTCGCCATACAATATATACAATGTTTTTTAGGTATTCTGTAGATACCAAAACCCTAATCCCTTAATTCGGGATTAATTTACAAATCCGCTAAAAATAGCAAAATCTGCTAAAAATAGCAAAAACTTGCCCAAAACAAATTTCGGGGCGCTTCCCCGAACGCTACGTGTAACCAGGGGGGGCATATCTTCCCCCCTCTAGGACCCCCCTAGGAAAGGGATCGTCAGACGCAGTTGTCATATCTGACGCACCCACACACACACACATGCAAAGAATATAACACATACCCAACAAATAGAACATCATCACGACCCATTTGGATAGTAATCATAGGAATATCAAAAAAATACTCCCCCATGTTGAGCTTAGTACTATGATATTTCCTATAACAATTTATGGTAAATCCATGCGAAATAATCACTTGAAACTCTGGCATTGGATATATAAATCAATTGAGATGTTTTTCTAATTTGTAATTGATGAAGTTATGGGTACCGCCAAAATCAATCAACATGGTTACCCTTTTATTGTTGATGTATCCTTGTATCTTTAGGGTTTGTGGAGTATTGATGCCATCCAATGCATGACAAGATATTGTTGGAGTAGTCTCTTCTAGAGAAATATCTTGTGATGGTTCCAATTATCGATCTTCTTCCTCTTCACAGTCTATGTAGAATAATTTCTTCTCACTGCATTTATGCCCCTTACTGTACTTGTTGTCACAATTGAAGCATAGTACTTTTTCTTATTTCAACGATTTGTTGAGGTGTAAACTTTGTTGGTTGAGTGAGGTTAGGAGAGGGAAAATGGTGTTCTCTATAGTTTCTAGTGGCCACCATTCTAGTAGACATATTTTTGTTTTCCACTTTCCTTTCCATTATTAAATTTTTCTCTGGGGATTTGGGTTTGAAAAGACACACCTCATGTTGAATTTTATCCTTTAAAGTTCCATAAAGAGACCTAACAAATTATCCTCATGAATGTTCTTTACCCTGAGATTGAGCTTTTGGAATTGTTGAATGTGATCTGTAATTGGACCCTTTTTCCATATATTTAACAATTCACTTAAGAATGTATTGATCTTAATATCCCCATATTGTGATATCAATTCATCCATAAAAATGAAACAAGAGATAATATAATTATTTTTTCTTTCATAAAGCCATTAATTCTTTTTCCCATGGAAAAAAAATGTAATTTTATTCATCCGAAGAGACAAAATTACATTATGTAGGTGCTTTTATCACTTTTCATCTGAGAGGAAGATGAATCAATATTCTGTCAGCAAAAAGAGACTGTAGAAGTCTCAAAGAGACATACAAAATATGGATGTCATATAGAATTTGTGTACATGAGCAGGTCGATCCAGAGAGAAAATGTCCAGCTATTCCACAGCCAAAAATGTTTTACAGTGTTCACATCATATGTCGAATATCAAGCAATGGAGAAGTAGAGTAACAACGACCAAATACAACAAGGAAAGTAGCGTTGAAAATTCCAAATAGTGCAATCTCAATGAGATGCTAAGAAAGATATATTGTGGCCTCTATGAAAGGTCGGTGGAAAATCTCATATATATCTGCATCCAAAGCTTCAAAAATGTGACATGTCCCAAAAAGTAGTTGTAACCCTTCTTTTGAAATAGAATATGATAACTGATTTAATTCCATGTAGGTATGTTTGAGTGAGAAAGAGTCAAATGTGTCTAGAAACTAGAAAATCTCCTCCAAAATAGGTAGCAAAAGTATGTTATGGAATATTTTTTGTTTTCGAGTCCAATTGATAACATTTTGTGAGTCTCTGAATAGTTGGATGGATCAGACCTTGTTTTCCCCTACAAATTGAAGTAGTATTTTTAAGGCCATGAATTTGACATAGTTATTTTTTCCTGGTATCAAGCCCATTTTGATTTTATAATAGTGATTTTATGAGAGAAAAAGTACTGCCCCCTCCCCCACCACACTGTTGATTATAATTTTGGAAGGAAACATCAAAAAAATACCATGGCATTGATTGGTCAATGAGAGCGGGGTGTGAGATGTAGATGGGCGAGATATATTTTTCCCGATGGAAATGTGAAAATATTGCTATCCCTTACACAACTACGAGTTCTAGAAGGAAAGGCTGGTCTTGAAAGATTTCTTTATTGTATGCTAAGCAAATTCTCCAACAGAATATGAGTGGCAAGGCTTTGATTTTTTTGTGGGGATGATGTTGAGTCCAATTTTTGTAGAAATTTTAATACAAATTATGTATTTCCTGGATTCTCCTGATCTAACAATTATATGCCATTGTTTTTCTTTTGTTTGTTAATTTGTGCAAGACCTGCGATTAACCTGTGGCTTGAGAAACCGCGACTCAGGGGCATCTAAGCCGTCAAAATCACTCGGGGATCGCACCCGGCCTGAGCCACACCAACCCTTAACATGGTTGGATTTGTTGTCCCCGCAGGTTTCGAACCGGTGACTTTAACATCACGGAGTGGCTTAACAACACACTCCATCACCGACTGTCCTACACCTCGGGGACAATTATATGCCATTGTTAAATACATAATCGTTTCTACAAATATTCTTGCAGAATTTAAAACATGATCGCTAATTACAATATGAAGAATAAAGATCAATCACACATAACACATATGTTTTACCGCTAGATCATAAAGATAAAAACCCCACTATCATATATTATGTATATCATGGATCATGAAACAATCTCATACACAAATCTAATCCCAAAGCTCTCAGTACAATATACATTTGTCTCACACTGTCATACACAAATTAGCAAATATATGTGCCAATTCTCTGCCTCCAGACAACTTTCCTCCTCTTCTCAATCCTTGCAATGGAAACCCTACAAAATGATTCGAATGTCTCTTGCCTAGGCTGGACATTGCTCATGGGCACATCCACTGTGTGTGTGATTGCATGAGTGCACTTCACTCAAATCACAACTGATAGACAAACTATCCCTTTCACCTATTATCTCAACTGGGTCTCCACTGGATCTAACATGCATGTAGTTAAAAGTGGTAAATCTTCAGTTGCATGTGAGATCACTAATTGTGAATTAATTAATAATTAATTCACTGAAATCTCACTAGTGTAAGTTCAGTTACAACTAGTACAACTGAGCTTAACTCACTTAACTGAGTTAAACTACTTCACAAATCACATAACTACACTTATAACTTTGTTACAACTTCAAGTCACTTACTTACAGCTAATTCGATTTCCATGACCCACCAATCAACCTTTGAAATCGAATTTCCTATATATAACTGATTTTCCACTTCAGTTAACTATTTCCAAGTGGTCATTGAGAATGGATTAATATTTATTATCCAACTATTATTAATGGATAATAATAGTCGACATACATCTATAAATAGAATTCACTCACCATCTATAAATAGAATTTGCTCATCATCTAAAAATAGACTTCCACCTAAAAATAGCCCAAGGCTCCTTCCTAGTGTAGGTGCATAATTTTCACTAGGATCTTCTTGTTGAATCTCAACACTCCCTCTCAACAAGAAAGGGATTATCCTTCACCCCGATCCTGTCTCTATGGTATTCAAATTTTCTCCTAGTGAGTGCCTTTGTCAGAATGTCTACATCCTGATCTTCCGTAGGAATGTAGTGAAGAAACATGATCTTCCATAGCACACAATCTCTGATATGATGATACCGGATATCTATATTCTTAGATCTATCATGAAACACAGAATTAATTAAGAGTTTAATGCAATTTTGATTATCACAATGAATCACTGTCAGATCTAAATGAGAACCAAACAAACCAACCAAGATCTTTCTCATCTAGATAGCC
This sequence comes from Picea mariana, assembly GCA_032191745.1. Lineage (NCBI taxonomy): Eukaryota > Viridiplantae > Streptophyta > Pinopsida > Pinales > Pinaceae > Picea > Picea mariana. The sequence goes on from JASDQU010012549.1 coordinate 87,718, forward strand.
TCACATGCAGCTTGAATCGTTACCATGTATTATGCTTCCACTGAACTGAGTGCCATAGATCTTTGTTTCTTGTTGTACCAAGAAACAACTGTAGATCTGATACTAAAGATCCCTCCTGTTGTGCTCTTTCTATCCATTGGGCTGCCCACCCAATTTGCATCCGTGAATACATGCAACTTCACCTCATCTGTTTGTCTATACCATAATACATACTCAAATGTGGCCCCCAGGTATCTCAGGACATGCTTACCCACCTTCCAAAAGATCTTGGTAGGCTTAACCATTGCTTGACTCAGTTGGTTAATCTCATAGCAAATGTCCTGTCTTGTGTTCACTAGATACATTAGCGAACCCACTAACTATCGATAGACAATGGCATACACTATATCTCCAGAAGTAGCATCCTCTTTCTTCCAGTTTCCTGGAAGAGGAGTATCTATGGGTTTGCAACCCTCCATGTGAAAATTACCCAGTATCTCCCTTGCATACTTACCTTGAGACACAAAACGTTCACAATCTCACTGCCATATTTCCAATTCAATGAAACAATGAATAAGGCCCATATTATTCATCTAGAACTCCTTTTCAAGGTCCTCCTTTCATGAGTGTATCAACTTATCTACCTTGTAGATCCATCTCTAACCTACAACTGATTTTTCTATCGGTCTTGGGACAATTTCCCATGCACTATTTTTGACAATGGAGTCATATTCCTCCACCATAGCATCAACCCAAGTGGGATACTGCACTGCTTCCTGAAAGTAATATGGCTCAGTCACAATACATTTTCTCATGAGAGCCATGTATTTAGTAAATAGATCATGAGACTGTCTCCGTCTATGCTGTGAATTAGAGGCTCCTACATTCTAAGCAACATCTAGTCTCAATTTGTCAGCTTCCGTGGTATGCTTTCTGCTATTTCTGATGGATGTCTTTGCATGAGTGGCTTCTTACACTTCATGAACCTCCTCATGTAGTTGATCCACTTATTGAGACTCATATTTGGGAACCAACAGTTCCTCCTCTGCATGCAAGTCTATCTCCCTCTCAAGGGACAATCGCATGGCTTTCCCTTCATCAAATTTTATATCCTGTCGCACAATAGACATTCTTCTATTTGGAATATACACACGATAATTATGGGGTGTTTCTGTGTACCCCACAAAAATCCCAACTTCAGTAGTTGGTTCCATCTTCTTCCTGAAATCCTTGGTCACATGCACATAAACAGATGAGCCAAAAATCTTAAAGTGTGAAACATTAGGTTTCTTACCAGTGAGAGCTTCTTCAGGTGTACTCATGCCAAGTACTCTATGAGGAAAACAGTTTTTCACATAAACCACATATTGCATGCTTCCACCCACAAATGCATTGGTAGGCCCTGCTCATATAACATCGCTCGTGCTGCATCCATGATCATTTTTTTTTTCCTCTCTACGACCCCATTTTGCTGTGGGTTATGAGGTGCTATGAGTTCTCTTCGAATTCGTTCTTTGCTGCAAAATTTATTGAATTCATTAGAGATGTATTCTCCACCATTATCACTCCTCAGAGCCTTCACTTGCTTCCCCGACTCTTTCTCCACCAATACTTTAAGCTCATAGAACTTTGAGAATGTTTGATCCTTCTTCTGCATGAAGAAGATCCAACATTTACGAGAAAAGTCATCAACAAAAATAACATAATACTTATGTTTTGTTGTTGAAGAAACTGAGAATGGTCGAAACACATCTGTGTGAATTCTCTCCAAGATCACCAAAGCACAGTTCTCCTTTTCATGAAAGGTGGACTTTACATACTTCCCCATGATGCAATCCTTGCGCTGATTTAACTGAGCAAGTGTTCCCATTGGAACTCTAGTAGATATTTGTTGCATGATCTTCAAGGCTCCATGATGAAGATGGCCCAATCACCTGTGCCATAATTCACGCTCATATCAGCTCACCACTTTTTATTCCTTTCCCATGATGGAATCACAAGCATCTACCTCCAACATGTAGATATTGTTAACTTGAATACCTATCCTCTTGACTTGACCCATTGTTTTATGTTGCATAAAATCTTTTCCAATGCTGAAAACAACGTCATAGCCTCTATCCTCCAACATTACGAAAGAGACCAGGTTTTTCTTTAGACCTGGAACATGCATAACATTTTTCAATTGAAATGGTTTACCTAAATCCCTCTGAAAGGTAATGGTACCAATACCATTCACACTGTATCGTCCATCGTCACCCATCTTTATATGCATTTTGAGATCTCTCTCCTCTAATTCACAGAAAGACTCCTTATCTCCCATCATGTGGAAGGAAGCGCCACTATCCAAATACCACACCGATCCCAATGCACTTTAAGCCATGCATGTGATCAAGGAGAAGTCAATTTCAAATTGCGAGGCAAGGGCCTCACCAGTTGGAGCTCCAACAACCTTCTTGTTCTTCTTCATCTGCGGAAAGTTAGTAGCAAGATTCCCATGTTCGTGACAATGAAAACACTTCACTTTGGACAAATCCAAATTCTCTCCTTTAGAATTGGATTTTGAATGGAATTTCTTCCCCTTCCCTTTCCTTTCCTTGGCAGCCAAAGCACAATCCTCTTCATCATCATGATTTGATGAAGAACCATCTCTAGTGTTTCGCTTGAACTCCTCCTGCACTAGATCCAACCATAGTCGTTCCCAATCTAACAATTTTTCCCTTCCATTGACAGAGTCTTGATAATTATTCCAACTCTTGGGAATTCATAGGAGAGCCAAGATCACCAAATCATCATCAACGACTATTATTCCCACACTCCCCAACTCATCCCAACATTGGAAAAAATTCATGAGATATTTTGGAATGGAGTCGCTCTTCTCCATGTTGATCTTCCTGAGTTTATCTTTGAGCGCCAATTTCCTATGCTCGCTGCTGTTTTGGAATAGATCTGTCAAAGTCTTCCACATTGCATATGGTGTGAATTTCCCATGAAGGCTTGAGACAATGTGGTCTCTTACTCCCTCCAATAGAATCCTCCTTGCCTTTGCCACTTTCTTTTTCCATGCATCAAGATTTGCATCATCTGCGACATCTAGCTTAGGAACATCCTTGTCAATGAATTCCTTCAAGCCATTGTCTTCGAGTACTTCCTCCATCTTGTCCTTCTAAGAAATGTAGTTCGAGCTTCCCTCGAGTGCATACTCTAACCTCAATCCATTGAAATCTATTTCGATATTGAATCAGCTATAGCACCATGAAAGTCTTTCTGCAAATTCAAATTCTATCCAATCACAAACTCAACTGCGGCAATCTTCTGCGCTCTGATACCATGTAGAAATTTTAATACGAATTGTTTATTTCCTAGATTCTTCTGATCTAACAATTATATGCCACTGTTAAATACATAATCGCTTCTACAAATATTTTTGCGGAATTTAAAACATGATCGCCAATTGCAATATCAAGAAGAAAGATCAATCGCACATAACACATATGTTTTACTAGGAAAGCATAAAGCTAAAAGCCCCACTATCATATATTATTTATATCATGGATCATGAAAAAATATCATACAAAACTCTATTCCAAGAGATCTCAATACAATATACAATTGTATCACATTGTCATACAAAAATTAGCAAATACATGTGTCAATTCTCTACCTCTAGACAACCTGCCTCCTCTGCGCAATCCCTGCAATGGAAAACCTACAAAATGATTCGAATACCTCTTTCCTAGGCTATGCATTGATCATGGTGACATCCACTATGTGTGTGATTGCATGAGTGCACTTCACTCAAATCACAACTGATAGCCAAACTATCCCTTTCACCTGTTATCTCAACTGGGTCTCCACTAGATTTGACATGCATGTAGTTAACAGTGATAAATTGTAACGTTCCTCCTCGTTATGAAGACAACCTCTTATAACAAGTGAATTTTTTTTTTTGGGTGTGCATGTGTACAAGGGTAACAAGACATTATACTCTGCGCTGTATTATGACGACGGATCATGACGCATACAACTGCGATATCAACATAAAGATCTAAGATGCACAATGACATCTGCTAGTAATGAACAACAATCAAACGGCAATAAAAAGACTGACTACCCATCCGTCCTACCCTGCAATGGTTAGGACCTCCAAGACACATAAGCAACGCTCAAGCCTAGGTTCCCATCGATTTTAACCATTTAAGGTCTCAGAGCTAGCGACTGTTCTGAGGAACATGGAGGTGTCTGCATCCCTCCCGACGCAAGCAGGCTAATGACAAGACAAATCATCAATATCGCAATTAACAAAGTTATCTCATTAAGGAAACTTTCAAGGGTGAATTCTTGTTAACTCATTAGATTACTCACTACTATTACCGTATTGCATTGGAAGTGTATTTTTAATCAATCACAAGATATCGACAGTTAATATAACAAGTAAGGCATTTATTATGACAATAATACAACCTTTAATATAACAACTAACCTGGTTATCACATTAAGGTGGAAGAATTAGTGAGACATTAATAACTCCTCAACTCATTAAATTACTCACCACTTAAAAGTCATTAAGAAGATACTATTCTCCCTTCTTATACCAATTTAATGAGATACTAAATTCCAAAGGTAAATCTAGCCACAATCCCTTTCTATTATTATTATAATACATCCAAAGGGTCTTGAACATTCCCCTCTTCTCAGTAACAGGTTATACTTAAAAGAAACCAATTTACATGAATGCTTGTAAGTTGCCAAGAGATAAATCTAAGGGAACTCTATAACATCATTCCTTATTGTAAGGTTAGCATCTAGGTAGGCCTTAATTCCGTAGTGCGCAATATCAGATTATTAAAAAAATCAATATGATGCTAAGTGAAGAAGGATTAAATGAAGGCGAGTAACAAATTCTTCTCACCCACTCTCTCTATATGTCCAAGTGTTACAAATTTAGATCTGGCCATTAAATAAACAATATCCCCACTATATTAAGACACTACTCAAATGATATTTAACCATATCCCAAAAGTATTAGAAAAAGATCCAATTAGTATTGAACAATCCTCAAATTATATTAAACAATGTTCAATTTAAATTAGAACAAGACCCATTACGACAATTCCCACTAATCAATTATAAAAACCATGCACCATTTCATTAACCCAAACCCACAAACAATTTATAATAAAACAAAATTTCTTCTTAACCCAATTAGAAACTAACTAGATTTAAATGAAAGGGCAAGGAATTGCATTAAGTTAATAGAGAACATTCAGCCATTAAAATGAAATATCATAATTCAATGAGCCTTAAATAATCGATAAATGCAACTAAGGATTTAATTAACATTAGCCTCATCTGTAATTAAATTATCCATTCTTAATGATCGATAAAACAACTCTAGATTTTACCACACAGCAATGTCCATCTGCGTTAGTTGAAATCAATGAAAGTTTAAGGAGGGAGAACTTCATTTTCCAGGGACGGAGGTTGCCAGAGATGAAATTACAGAACAATACAAAATGAAAATGCCCGACACCCATTGCAGAACGAATTCTCTAAACTAATTTTACAAAAACTGAAATGCCAATACACTCATTGCCAGAACGCATTCTCAGAACTAAATTTTACAAAAAAGGAATGTCAATACACTCATTGCTAGAACGAATTCTCAGAACAAATTTTACAAAACGAAAATTCCAATACACTCATTGCCAGAACGAATTCTCAGAACTAAATTTTACAAAAACGGAATGCCAATACACTCATTGCTAGAACGAATTCTCAGAACTAAATTTTACAAAACAAAAATGCCAATACACTCACTGCCAGAACGAATTCTCAGAACTAAATTTTACAAAAACGGAATGCCAATACACCCATTGCCAGAATGAATTCTCAGAACTAAATTTTACAAAAACAGAATGCCGATACACTCATTGCCAGAACAAATTCTCAGAACTAAATTTTACAAAAACGGAAATGCCAATACACTCATAGCCATATTTAAAAATGCCCCCAGTCATATATAAATGCCCACAGTCATATATAAATGGCCACATTAAAACAAAACGCCCACAGTCATATATAAAAACGCCAACCATAATTTATAAATGCCTACAGCAATACAAATGCCCACAGTAATATATAAACGCCCCCATTCTTACAAAACGCCCATAGCCATATATAAAAACTCCCATAGTCAGATATAAACACCCACCGTAATTTATAAATGCCTAAATAACACCAATAAAAAATTTCAGCCAACAGTAAGAGAATGCCAGAGCCAAGGATAACTCATTGAAAGGATTGCGGGGTTATAACAGTCTAGGTGCAAAAAACAACAACAAGGAAATAAGATGATCGAAAATTCAACACATCAATCATCATCATAAGGATTCATATACATATTTCAACAATTTTCCTTTTATTCTTAAACAAACAAACGCACTTGTGTACCTGTGACCGATGATGAATAACCCAAAGACGCTATCCCGCACTTGAGCTCCGTGCCGCTCGCGCTCGCCGACCGTCGAGACCTCACCGGTACCTCCCAGCCAACGTTAGGGGTACTTTGCTTCCCCCTTAGCCTCCCGAGCCACAAAGGGGCGACACACTATCCAGATGGTACATCTAGCTCCCAGCTTGCCTCACAAGGATGAGCTACCACTCCTATCCAAGCTGAGAAATCCCAACTCCCCACAAGTAATCAGTCAAGTCACAATCCGGCAGCATAATGTTACGTTAAAAGCCGATCCCCCCTTTCTTCCTTCTCTTCTCTTTCTTTTATAGAGTTTTAGAACTTCCATCTCTTTCCTAAATCTCATTTAATTTAAGTTTTAAATAATAACTTCTAAAAACTCTCCTTCGTACAAGTGTCATCCATCCCCCACGTTTCTCCATTAACTATTTTATTTAATTTATTAAATTTTTTTTAATTCCCTCACCCACCTAGAGTTACTCCTATTTTTACTACTAGGTGTCCCTAGATTCCCTTACAGGTTTTAAATACTTTCCCTAAAATGAAGTTGCTAATTTAGTTCAATTTAGAAGGTTCTTTATTGCAAATTCTTTACTAAGTTGACCTTGCTTTTTACCATAAGTTCCCTCTTTCCTTTATTATGTTTCCTCCATTCCTTAGTTTCCTAATTTTTATTATTCTCTTCTTTCCCCTTTTCATTAGAGCCAAAAATGGCAGTTGCGCAAATTAACCTCTTTTCCTTTTTATTAATGATTTAGTATCTTTTACACTTTCACAAGTTAAACAATTAAATTCTTCTTTACAATTTTAAATCCACAGATTTTAATTAAATTCTTACTCTCTTCATTTTACCCCAAATTTTTTATGAAGACTAAAAACTATTACTTAAGTGGTTTTTAGTTTAATTTTTTTTTTTTTTTTTACTTTTATAGGGTAATTTTTCTTAAGGTTAGACAAAATTTTACCCCTAGAGAAGTTTTAGACTTAGGACTTAGATTCTGAACTGGGCGACATTTAATTAGGGAAGTTTTTCAAGAATTTCTTAATGTGTTAAATGTCGTAGGGATATCTAGGTTTGTTCCTTCATCATCATCAACGTGACGTGCCCTTCAGGACACACTACGTGCTCCAAGGGTGCCACTCGCCTCTAGTGTTTCTTTTGCAGGACATGCCCTTCAGGACGCACCACGTGCTCCAAGGGTGCCACTCGCCTCTTGTATTTCTTTTGCGCGATGTGCTCTTCAGGATGCACCACGTGCTCCAAGGGTGCCACTCACCTCTTGACTGATTGGTAGACATCAATAACCCCTGGAGTCAACACTCCGCCAGGTGAACTTGTGGGAGACTAAGGGCTTCTAAGGAATAAGCCCACCGCCTTATTGCACGCCCCTTAGAATCATCGTGAGCGACCGCCGCAGTCTGCCCTCACGGCATCGTGGGTCCTCTCGAACTAGGTAATCGTTAACCTACAGTTCTAGCCATGGTGGGAGTGCTAGTAGGTTGTGGCAGGGCTGCTATCCACACCTCTCCCTCAACCTCTCTCATAGTTGTGTGTGTGGCCCCTTTACTCCATATGTGAGTCTGGTCAGCAAGCTATCGTCAGCCTGCATCATCAACAATCATGTCAGAACATGTCCACATCATATCATCAAATCAAATGTAATAACATAGTAAATAAATCAACCCAAATAGTACAATCCCTGACTCAATCCAGACTCCAAGGGGTTCCATCAATGCCTCAACATCCTCAAGGTCCAAAACCCTGCACACTCAGTAAAACCGAGTCAATAGCACCTGCCTATGTCAATCCAGTAAAACATCATGTCATCTATCATAACGCATCATAATCAAGGACAAATGTTTTAATATCATAATAGTCTGGATCACTTGCGAACAAGTGTCCTCGAAGAATAAGTTTTCTTAGTGCGCCAGAGCGGGATGTTACATAAATCTTCAGTTTTATGTGAGATCACCGATTGTGAATTAATTAATAATTAATTCACTGAACTCTCACTAGTGTAAGTTCAGTTACAACTAGTACAACTAAGCTTAACTCACTTAATTGAGTTAAACTACTTCAGAACTGACATAACTACACTTATAACTCTGTGACAACTTCAAGTCACTTACTTACAACTAATTTGACTTACATGTCCCACCAGTCAACCTTTGAACTTGAATTTCCTATAGCTAACTGATTTTCCACTTCAGTTAACTATTTCCAAGTGCTCATTGAGAACGGAATAATATTTATTGTCCAACTATTATTAAGGGATAATAATAGTCGACATACATCTATAAATAGAATTCTCTCACCATCTATAAATAGAATTTTCTCATCATCTAAAAATGGACTTCCACCTAAAAATATCCTGAGGCTCCTTCCTAGTGTAGGTGCATAATTTTCACTAGGATCTTCTTATTGAATCTCAACAATTTTTCTAGGCCAACTCTACTGTGGTCCCATCCCAAATGACCCTTTTATTTAAGAGTGTTGTTATTTAAAGCCAAACTTTTTTGGTGAAAGGGAAAAAGTTGAAGAGGTGAGAACTAGTTTCATTGGCACCCTTACATAGGGGGAACCATCCAGGGCCAACAATGCTACAATTTCACATGTTGTCCCATATGGGGATTTTATTATAGAGAATACACCACATGAATATATTATATTTTTTTGGGGCACTTAAATTTCCACAATCCTCACCACCAACAACTTTGCTCCCTTTGCATCAAATCAATATTAAAAGAAATATATCCCAATTTTGGAGTATAAGCCCTGTGTGGAGATTTTTACCATACAAGTTCATCTTCTCTTTTAGTGATTTGGATGTGTCTTGTGTATTCATAAAGCCATTTATATCAAACAAATTTCTCATTTCATAAATAAAAGGATGAAATAGGTACCTTTTGTAAGCCTAGCACTTGGTGTAGATTAAAGGATTGCTCGATCTAGGATATCCATGTTATAGTATCTTCACCATCAAAATTCCTATTATCAATATTTGGAATGAAGTAGTTCCTTGGTGCTGAATTGAAGCCTTGATGATTTGGATCTTGGAGTAATGAATGATCATGATTTTTTGAATCCAAATTTGTTCTCTCTAAAAGTGACAAAATACTCCCCATGTGCAATTGACTCTCAACAAACTTTTGTTGATATTTTTAGTATTAGACAGGTACTTCCACATAGGCTCCATGTCTAGCATATGGAATTTGTCCTTGTAGCCTATTAGAAACTTAGGAAGTTCACTTTATTTGTTAATTATTAAAGTGAATGACCTTTTATATTAACGTGAGATTAATTAAGTTAAATGTCTAATTTTTTTGAATTAGTAACCTAATTGAGAGTTGACTAAGTCCTAGTTGTTAGATCTAAAGTAAACATGATATTAGATATCAGTCGTTGATCACTTTGCAGAATATATAGGGTTTTGGAATTAGGATTAACTCAATATAATAAAAGGAAACCTAGGTGAGATCATGAGACACACTGAGTGGACAATGAAGAGATCTCATTGAGTAGGTGGAGATCATTTCATCCAAGTGTAAGTGGGCAGGGATGAGCAAGGTGAAAAGGGGTAGCAAGGGAGATAAAATCTAGGTGGGCTAGGCTATTTTTGCATTGTATTCCCTTGATGGGCCATTATCCTAGGACGGGAGCCGAAGATTTTAATTCATAAAATAAAACTCAGCTTTGGTTTTCCCCTCGGTGTTTTTTGTAGGGGTGCTTACCCGAAAATATTTATGCAATGTGTTTGTTTTCTTGTTAATGATTTCATTGATTATTTTCATTTAATTAATATAGTTGTGAAGTTATTTAATAAAGTGATTTTATTTCGAATAACTGTCGGGTGCTAGGTTAAAAAATTAACAACTCGTTCTCCTTATTTTCATGATTTATTTGAATTTTGATATCTCCTTTAGGGATGCTCTCATCTAGAGTATGAAAGATCATAGAAGACATGGAATTTTTCAATTCATTCATGGATTTTTGTAATTCTTCCTTAATTTCATTCTTATTTTCATCCATTTTCTTTTCTATTTCATTCTTATTTTCATCGATCTTCTTTTTTATTCGATTTCCCAATTCTCTTTCCAGGTATTCCCAAGAATGTGTTAAATACACTTGTTTCAACATACTAATACTCATTTCATCAACTTGGTTCTTTAATTGGGTTAGCCTATTTTCAAAGTATTCATTTTCTTCGAAAGTTGTGTTTGTGTTTCGTGATGAGTTCCAGTAGTATTTCTTGTAGAAACATTTACGATGTGAGAAAATAAAAATAATACTCCTCTATTTTCTCTTTATCACAAATTTCGAATCACCAAAAATAGTTCTTCCAATCAAAAGTTATGCTAATTGTAAGTTACACACCTTTCAAACTCTAATTTTGAGTATGTTTGGATGGATTATTTTTTTCTTGATATATCTCTAAAATTTAAATCCTTCTAAGTATGGAATTTGGCCTATAGTCTTCTGATATGGATTCTTAAACTCTTGAAAATTTCACAGTTTGAACCTTCACTGATAAAAAATTATAGAAAAAATACCAAAATGTCTTGTTTAAGACTAATTTCAGGATTAGTAAACAACCCCAACTTCCACACGATATATCTCACAGATTATAATGATTCAAAATATAAAAAAATTGTCACATGTACCTAGCTATGTTTCCTTAGGAAACATAGCTAATTATAGTGAAAATTCCAAGCCGAATCTTTTAAAATTGATTTCAGAATTAGTCACCATCCTTGTCTTACATGGACTATATATATGAAAGTATAGAGAACCATAATATTGAATTTGTACCACATGTACTAGGAGTTGTTCCTTAGTCTCCACAAAATTTCACTATCTGAACCCACCCCACCAAAAAACAATTATATTGAAAATCCCGACATGATGCTTTTAAAACTAAATTCAAGATGAGTCAAAACCCTATCTTCCATAGGATATATCTCTGGAAGTATAAAGACCCAGGACCTAAAATGTTGACCATAGTTACCTTTATATGTCTTCTAATTAACCTCCAACTTTTGTTATCTGTAACTACCTAAAAAAAAGGTTATAGAGAAAAATTTATGATGACTCTCTTGGGGAAGAAAAACCCTAGGATTGATGCTAGGATACCAAATGTTATGCTCCAATGGTTCAAAAATGATAAAAAGTAAATGAATATAGTCTACTTTGAGGAGGAAACCTCCTTTTACAATATATCAAATTTTGAATACAAAATGAGATGAGATAACATGAACCTACGACTAGGTCGCCTTAGTATATACATAGAAGACAAAGTGTACAGTTATAATGAAAGGGTTCAATTAAGGGATCTAGACAACCTACTAATGTAAAACTAGAAATGTAACAATTCAGTATCTAGAGGATAAATAAATGGTTTTATACATAACATGGAGCTTTTTCTGGGTATTAAAAGTTTTATGGAGGTTTAAGTGGTGAATTAATTTTTGGATATTTCTTTGGAGCCATGGAAAATGTTACTGAGTCTTAAGGACAATGAAGTGTCAGGTGCTATTTATAATTTATATAAGTGAAGTGTCCAAAAATAATACTCATCCCAATATCTTGGGGCACAAACTAAGGAGGTTGAACTATGCCCTTAGTTGTATTACCTGACTACCCACGTACTATATAGTGGTCTCTTCGAGTGTTGCTCTCAATGTACTATGGTCACAATACAACCAAATATCTTATCTAAGGCTGGTTTCATGTATACCTAGGGGACTTCCTATGTACTCAAATGTATGTGCAAGTGATATTCCATCTACAAGTATTGTCTAATGTGGTACTACTCAAGCGGGTAGCAATAGGGGTTACATGGGTTTCTAATGGGTGAAATAATGTGTTTCTAGTAACCACATGAAACCATTTGTATTTACCGCATGTATTATTCCCCAACCAAAATTTTACCTACTTAACAACAAATCCTTTGTTATTTAAAGATGATGGAACACATCTCTAAAAAATAAAATAAAATTAGCTTGCTAACGTTGAAAAAATCTCTTAAAATTACTAGAAAATAACTTGTGAAAAACCTTATTTTCACCAAGAAATATATCATAAAATATAATGATTCAAAATCTAAAAACATTTCCACATGTACTTCACTATGTCAAATTAGTATTTTAAAAATTTCATATTATGAAACTTTACTGATAAAGAATTAGAGCGAAAATGTCAAGATAACTAATTTTAGGATTAGTCACAAACCTTGTATTCTATGGACTATATCTAAAAAAAATATAGCGAAATAGATCCAAAATGTTTTACCACCTATACTACAACATGTCTCCTCATTTTCTAAAATATTTCACTATATAAAATCTCCCATAATTTTTTTTATAGCAAATATTTCAATTCAAATATTTTCTAAGATGACTCATTTAAAATTGAATTCAGGATTATTCAAAACCCCCATCTTTTATAGCCTATATCTCCGAAATTATAACAACCAAAAACATGAAAGTTTTACCAGAGGTACTGTGATATGTCTCCTAAGTAACCTAGAATTGTTTTTCTCTTAAGCATCCTAGAAAATAAATTAAATAGAAAATTCTAAGATGAATTTATTGAAGAGAAAAACCCTGGGATCGATGCTCTTGATATCAAATGTTATGATCCAACTCCTTAAAAATGATAGAAAATCAATGAATATTATCCACTTTGAGAGGGAAAACTGAGTTTACAATATATCCAATTTAGAGACTAGATGTGATGATCCTAAGACTAGGTCTCCTTGGTATATATGTAGGAGACAAATGGTACAATTATAATTAAAGGGCACAATGAAGGGTTCTAGCCTACATACAAATATAATAAGTCAATATATGGATATTAAGAAGGGGTTTTATACTTAACATGGGGATTTGTTTAGAGATTAACATATAAGAAATAATCCCATGGTTACAAAATGGAAGGACTTCAATGCATTTCTGAAGTCAAAATTTTATCCCATAGGCTACAAAGATGAACGACTTTTGAAGTGGCAGTACCTTTAGCAAGAAAAGGGAAAAGGAGTGCAATAATGGACTTCTGCATTTAGGAGGTAGGACATCAGTTTGGGTATCTCTTTGGAAGAGTGAATAGTGGTGGTAAAGTACCTTGGAGGAATTTTCAGCCATATCTAAAGACAATTGCAACTTCATGATATGAAAAAAATAGATGAGGTGAGAAAGAAGGCTCTCTATATTGATTTGTATTATATGAAGGGGAAAAAACTCGTGATCCAAGAAGTAACCAACAACTGAGAAAAGGAGGGATCCTAATATGCATTACAAAAATGTTAAGTGGATGGGAACACATAAGGGAACTGTTGGACACTTCATTTAAAATTACATCCAAAGTAGTTGAAGTCCAAACGGAAGGAAAAGGAAACCACTAAGACAAAAGAAAAAGAGGTAGAAAGTACCTCGGATATGAACAATGCAACATATTTCACCACATTGTAGTAGCCAAAGGTGAGTGGATATACACATGCACTATTCCAAATCAAAGTTCAAGAGAAAAAAATTGTAAATTCTCTGTTTAACAGTGGTTTTCAATGTAATCTAGTTTATGAAACATTAGATGATGATATTTCTCTAGAAAATTATGATCTAGTGCAATCAAGTTCCCTAGCATGGTTGCAATGGAAATCTATTATGGGAATCAATTGGATGTGTAAAATCAATATTTCCATTGGTTCTAGCTATGTTGATGAAGTAGAATGTGAAGTTGCACCACTAGATTCTTGTGGAGTGATGCTTTGTAGCTCATATATATGGGATAGGGATGATATCTTCTATAGGGAAGAAAAACGTTACCACTTGGTCTAGTGGGGGAAGGCCTACTTCTTCAAAACACACTAATATAGGGAGAGAATAAGTCCTGTAGGAAATAAAATAAGGGAAGACAAGCAACAAACAAGCCACCTTCATCAACAATGGAATGATGGACATCGAGAGGAAAATGGAGGCAATGTGATTCCAACTCCTTAATGGTCCATATTTTTGGGACCAAAAGCTTACAAATGGGGAGGTGTGATCGAAATTAGATCCTCTTGTAAATTTTTAATAAACAAGTAATGCATTTTTAAATTAAATTTTATCTTGATTTGGAAAAAAAAGAAGCGGAAGAAAACCATTGTGGTGGTTGGCCTTCCAAAGGTAGGCCATTAAAACTAAAAGATGTAGTTAATAATCATCAACAAGGAATATTCAAGGAGAAATTGGGAGGGAAACAATAGAAATAAGATCTGAAAGAGTGAAACTTTCTCAAAGTTTGGTGGATAAAGGAGTCAAGGAACCTTTCCATGCTGAGTGAAGCTATCTCTAAGCCATGATCATATACAATTTGTATTTATAGTGAATAAAAATACTCATAATCTATGTATATCTCACACCTTTGTAATCATCTTTTGAGCCAGATAAAATCTCCATTAAATGTTGAGTTTCCATTGCTGAAGAATCTTTGTGTTCAATGTCATATGATTTTTTTTTTTAGGTTGTTGAGGAATTATTATAGGAGGTAATTTGTACTTTTAGTTGTGTTTAATGGGTTTTTGATATCTCTCACTCATAAATATATTTTGGAGTAGTATGAGTTGTTATATATTTTTAAAATCAAACCTAGTGCAACGTATCTTCAATCCCAATAGAAATATTGACTGTCCAAATGTAGGAATGAGATGAATGGTTGTATGAACATGGTTGTTGCAATACTTCAATTCATTTATACTCCTATTTCTTCATAACTCAAAAAATAATTCCCTACTCAATCCATTGGGAAATTTATGGGTCACATTATCTATTTAAACACTACCAACCAAATTGTGTGACCCCATTTTGTTTCCAAGTGTGGATCCTCTGCTTGCAACTACCTATTTTTTGGTTTAATACCTTCAATGGTGATATATATGTTCTCTTTTCATCCTACGATCTCTAAATCCATGGGTATAGCATGTTGACATTTAGATCCATTCATGTGTTTTTTCTTCCTAACGCTGAGGAGTTTAGACCCAGGGTCCATCCATAGTTGACCAAGAAAAAATCTAGAGCATTGACATATCAATCCTCGACCAAGTTTGAGGAAGCTCTCACCTGAGATGTAGAGAGGATAACAGAAACCATAAGGTATTTTGGCAAGGATGAAGGATAGGTATACAAAAACCCATTGAGGCTATCATTTATGAAAATCATATCTGATAGATTATTAGGACTAAGAATTAAAGAAATACACACATATTCAACTCATACATGATAGACAATGAATAATTCATAATTGTCGCATGTTTATTACCAGAACCATTCCATGATACCAAAGGTATACATTGCATATAACAGATATATATGGTAGCCATAGAAATTCATATCTTCTCTATAGAAATCCTTAGAATTACAACATATTGCACAATGCGCCCTTTCTCAAAACTCAAACATACAACAAACACAAGAGTATGTTCAAGACAAATGCAATATTACAATATGATCAAAGTGAGATCGATACTAAGGATTAAATGAATCTCATGTTACACATCTAGCTATCTAACCATCCCTATTTCTGATATTACTTCTTATTTTTATAGCTTTGTCTATTGGAGAGTGTTGCCGCTTTCTGCTCTTCTTCCACTCACTTGACTAAAAAAACTGCCTCACACACTTGTGGTGTCTACCAACACTCCATGTAGACTTTTTGTATCAATGGAAATATTAACTTCCTAACCAGACCATCCTTTGGAAATCCCACATCCTCGTATGTTGTTGGAAGTAATAATTCCAGAATATTTATTAATGATTCCTTTCTTTATTCCAGTGGACATCTTCTTGATTTTCAGCACAAATAACAAAACTTGGACCGATGCACACTTGGTAGACTTTAATATTTTCACACAACTAGAAAAACTCGGTCCAACGTGCACTTATGGTCATTCTTCACGTAAAACTAGGAAAAAAATTAGAATGTGCACTATTGACCCCTATATTTTCTTTTCCCTATTACTTACCCATACTTAGAAAAATTTCTTGTTTTTCTTATTTGTAAAGAATACCATGCCTTTTTCATCACCATACTCAGTCAATTTTATCAGATCATCATGGGTTCGCAGGTTGGCATAATTTTCTTTATAGCTCATCTATCACCAAATCACACCTTTACTTCTGTGATCCCCAATATGCACAATACTTAGAAATTTTCCTCTTTTTATCACCGTGGGTTCGTGGGTCCTCAAGCCTTTCATCTCCATTTACCATACAATCCCAACTGATAGTGATATTTAATCATTTTCTGACCTTATTTTTCTTCCCACACAACATTTGGAAATTTTTATTTTCTTCACAATGGGTCGCGGGTTGACGGACTCGCGGGTTCACTTCAATTTTTCTTCCATATCCACTCCCGCTGTAACATGATTTTCGTCTTGCTACTTTTCTTGAGATATATTAAATGTTGGTACTATGAAAGACAATTTCCTTGCAAATTACGAAAAGGCCGTTATTAATGGCATAAATATCAAGAGATATTCATTCAATTTTCATTAATTTCTTCATTAGGAAAATATTAAGTCATTATTATCTAGAAAAGGGCCTCATTTCTACGAATATGTTCTAAGTAATTACACAAACAATCCACCAAGTTCATGGTTGTAGGAAGGAAACAATTATGTGGGGACACAATGAACATTTTTGGATGGGAAGATCAAAATTTCCAGTGATCGATATCCTACTGGTACTACTCTACATTGAATCTACTTCAAATAAATGAAATTGTAGTATGTATATCGGGAAATGATCTTACTATATGTGTACTAGAAGTGTTGAATTGTAATGAATTCGTCACCTGGTGTGTTGATAAGTATATTCCAAGTCGAAGAGCCATTATGTTGGAGATGCTTCACACACACACCTAGGATTTTTTTTTCATAAGGTTTTCTCTATTTTTATTAGTCATTATTCAGTCTCCTATACTTTAAGGAGAACATTTCCTTCAATTCACACTTTAGTTTGATTAGTTGAGTGGAGTCTAGATGCCACATTGGGATTATCAACATGCAACATTGGGATCATCACCAACTAATGTGCATTGTCCTTGAGATCATCACCAGAATAACACATTAGTCATGATTTCCTGATCTCATCCCCATTTCACTCTATTTAATTCAGTTAAATGAAGACCGAGAGACTAGTTAACTCAAACTAGGTGGGAGTTCACTCTTGTAATTGTGTGAGAGACTAGACTAGGTGGCAGTTTACTCCCGTAACTATTGGTGTGTGTCCAGATCACTCTAGACCACCACTATTATGCATTGGATTCTCCTCTAGTGTGCATTAGTTGAGTTATACAAAGTATATCATGTGTAAATTATGATACCTTCATTTGGTTAATGAGAATTCTTCCGTTCTTTCTCTCCCACTTCTCTTTTCTCATATTTTCTCTGCAAATTGTGTATGCCATTTTCTATCTAGATCTATTCTGTGTAGGTTAAAAATATTTACACATTTAACTCCAGGGTGAATCTCCTATTTCATTAGCACCAGTCATTTTTAGAAAGATCCCGAAGTTACCAAAGTTGACTCTTACCTTTAAAGGAGAAGAGAAAAGGAATTTTCTCAAGAAAATAAATAATGGACTTGACCTTTTGCAAGAATATCTTGAATAACCTGCAACAATGCTTGTTGGCATAACAAGGATTCAGATTAGTTCCTTGAAAAACCGTTATCGAGAAATTGCATGGCTATTCACTAGACTCATTGGTTAAGAAAATACAAAAACCATCTCTTGATTGGCTCTATACATTTTTCATTTTATAGTTCATAAAAAAACCATCTTTGACTTGGGAAATATTATCTCTATCGAAATTTCTTCCCAGCTTTCAAGTTTTAAGAAAAAAAATAAATTCTTCACGCTTCATATTTAATATTCGTTATTACGTACTGGCATATTTTCAAGGGATTAACAATTGGCAAGAGGGTAAACTGTAAAATCGACCCTGCAAGTATTTGGTACTAAGATCTTTGAAGATAAAAGACCTATATTTACTTTTATGAAGAACATAATGAATTTGTTACATTTTTCAAGAAAATTCTCTTTGGATATAATACATGCAGGTTGTCATCAGAGGCAACAAATTTTCTAAATACTAAGGGTACCCTAGAGAAGAGGGAAAGTTATAATGTCATTAGAATCTTTTTCTCCCAAGAAATTTATGCTTTTATTCAATACTACATTTCAAAGAATATGTTTATTGCTAAATTTGCTAGGAAATATGGATTATGGCTTCACTTTTTTCATGAGAAGAGAAAAAGGCAATTTATCTCATTTCGGTGGAGAGTTGGAGAAATTATATTAAGAAAAATAACCATAATTGATGAAGTTTTAATCCATTTTGATCATTTGAATTTTAAATATGAAAAAAAAATCAAAGGTTTTGACCCAAGTCATATCTTTGTTGACCACATGTAGTCAATAGGATTCAATAATGAATTTACCCAAACAATTATATCCGGAGAAGAAGAGGGTAATACTAAAGATACTCTGGTGCAACGTATTGATGATATTTAAACTATAATAAGAACTACAAATCAACATAGAAGAAAGGAAATGGTCCAAATGAAAAAGGTGCTCAATCTCTAGTAGTTTCATAGAAAAATAGCCTACCTAAATACAATGTTCAAACAAAAACTCAACAAAAAAGGGTTTCAAGAGGAAATTCAAGTGGAGTAGGTGAAAAAAATCATCTTCAAGGAAAAATGGAAAATCTCCACAAAATTCAAGTAAGAAAGAAGAGAAATATTCCCCTGCAAGGAGAAGCAAAGAAGCATGTATATGAAAATGATACAAATAACTTATCTCTTAAGGATGTGGATCTTGAAGTTGATATTGAAAATATACATTTCCATGATGAAGAATACTGGTTACAAGAAACCCAACAAATTGCAGTTGGAATCGCTGCATAAGAAGAAGATTTTTCAGAAGAAGAATCATTTACTATACAAAATGCACTATTTGACAAAAAATCCAGAAAGTTAGTTGGAAGGAATAAATGAGAGAAATAAAAAAGGAAAATCCCACTCTGAATATGATCTTAGTAAGTTTCCTGCATCTCAAATTTCTAAAATACACAAGGTAACTGATGATGCTTTGTATGTTTCAATTGATGTCTTGGAATCACAAAATGCCAAATTAAAAGAAAAAGTTAGAGAACTGGAATCCACTATGATTCCTCCCACTTATTCTTGCAGACCCATCAACCATTATGAAGCTAGGAACACCTGATCTGAAGTTGAAGTGATCGTCAAGTTTCTTAATGGCTGTCAGACAATTTGTTGAGGAAAATAGAAAAAGAACAATTTCACTTATCATGGAGGCATGGGATGTATCATGTAATATTGTTTCTTTCGGATCTCGATTAAATGCTTAAAATGAATTGTTTCAAGAAAATTATAAAAATGAGGAAGGATTTTATAAAGATGTTTCTATAAAGTTTGCAGTCAAAGTTTCCAACATCACAAGAATGGAAGAAGACTTTCCTTGTCTCGATAGAATGAAAAAATTGAAAGCTTGTTGGATAAAAAAGATCAATAATTTGAAGGATATTTCAGATAATTGTAATGAAATTGTAAATAAAAAATAAATATTATTAAGAAAACTCACCGAGATAGACTTGGAAGGAAACACCAGAGAAGTACAAGACTCAAGATTAATTATGAATTCTATATTTATGAATAGACAACAATTTGAAGAACACATGGACATATTGAAAATCATTTCAGTTAAAAAGTTTAATAGTATAATTGAATATGATGAAAGAGAAATTAAATTTTTTATAGTTAATTGTGCAAACAAAAATCAAGATATTGAAGAGTCAATTCACAATATTTCACAAGAATTAATATATTTGGAAGGTTAGTCATTTGATATTAAAATTAAACATGAGATAAACGTGGTTCTAATGAAGGATTACATAGAAGAATGGTTTAGAAAATCCCTAATCAAGATTACTGAGGAAAATCAAGAAGCGACAGTTAATACCGGTCCATAAACCGTTATCGAGGAGGATAAAAGGACACCAACAACACCAAATTAAAGAGAGAGATTCCATCATACTAAGTCTATACTAATCAAAATTTTTCTTTCCTTTTCAGAATTCATCCAGTTGTATTTATTCTTTCGTTAGAATAATATAACCAAATTCTAATAACTTCCCTTTGTCTTCTGTCCATATTTTGTTGCTCATGCTCTATTCAAGTTCTACATCTTTTTCTTCATATTTATCACATGTATTTAATGGTCCACGGGATTCACAATCCTAATCCATTCATGGAAGAATGCATTTAATTTTCTAACATTGTAAAATACTTATATCATTTTTATGAAATTCCAGAGAACTATTTCATAGTTAATTTCAATTATGTCTTTTAACTATGACTTTTGAGTATAAGATATTTGAAGTTGACTTATCAAATTATTATTTTTGATCATAATACATAATACTCTTTAAAAATTCTCTTGTATGTTGGACCATTTTCCCTTTTTATTTTGAATGTGATCGGAAATACCTAAAACTGTGATGGATGTGATAATTTCTATTATTTTATGCAATTTATTTATTTATAGCATATGTGATGTTGAAGGTTCCTGGTCCATTTCTCAGAAAATCTTATATTTTATGCCATTTTAAATTTTTTTGAGAGATAAATATTTGGGTTTTGCTTATTGGAATTATCCTATATATATTTCAAAGAAAAAATTTTGAAGAATTTACAGAGGAGTACCACCTCTATAAAAACGTAAGGGGATTAATATCCTTGTAAGGTTGTTGTTTGGGTCTTAACAGAATCAAACATCAACATTTTTGGTGATGATACTAGGGAATTGAAAAATATGTTTTTGGTTTTGTACCAAGATTACTAATGACTCAACCTCAACCTGAAAAACCCCAGTTATAAATCGGATTGGGAAATGAAAGAAGTATTTTACATCAGTTGTACAATCTAGTCCTCGAAATTTCTCGGACTCGTGAAGAATTGGAAAGATCTTGGTAGACTCTTATTCAATAGTAAGAAAGAGAAATGATTAGAATACAAATAAAAGAAGGAAGAAATTGAAAATGGAATCATACAAAGGACCCGTTACAAGGAGTAAAAGAAAGAAACTCAAAGAAAAATGAGGAAGTCTAAATGCTGAAGAAGAAAGGGCTCAAATCATGGATGATAGAGAAGAAAGAAATTAGGAAAGGCACGAAGAAATGCGTGAATAAAGGAATGAGAGAAAAACAATTCCATTAAGGAGGTCCAAAGGTTCCCCTCTCAATATTCAAGGAGAGAAACATCAATTACCAACTCTCCCACATGGAGCATTGCCAATTTTTTCAGGAGATGGAAGAATTGATCCTAAAAGACATCTGGATTTTTTCTTAGACATGTTTGATTTTCATTTAATGCAACATGATGATGTTATGGTGAGATTATTTCTCCAGACACTGAATGGTCATGCATATGAATGGTACATGTCTCTTCCCATAAGATCTATTTCATATTTTGATGATATTGAGAAATCATTTTTGACCATGTATGGTCCTCTAGTAGCATACCATACTATCCTCACCAATTTCACCCAAATTAGCATGAATAAAGGAGAAATAATTCAAGTTTTCAATCTAATATTTTTCAAAACACTCAATAAAATCTCCGAAGAGAAAAATCCAAATGATCCAGTAATATTAGGATGTTATAAAAATTCATTTCCCTCAAATGTAAAGTTTTCCATTAGAGCTTATTTAATTGAATATTTAGGTAATGCAATTCAAAAATCCACATAAATGGAATAAATTATGTTGTAATTCAAAAATCCACATAAATGGAATAAATTATGTTGTAATTCAAAAATCCACATAAATGGAATAAATTATGTTGTAATTCAAAAATCCACATAAATGGAATAAATTATGATGGACACTGGTGCAGACCTTGAATCTGTTCTTGGAAAAATTAAAAAAGGAATGGATGATATTACCATTTCTGATCAATGGGCATCAAGTTCAAGAAGAATTGAATATCAAAGAACTTGTTATACTAAAACTCAAGGAACTGGTGGAGGGATGTTTATAGGAACAATTCCTAATTTAAGAAATGACCCATAAATGGCACGAGAAATAAAGAAAAGGATGGAGATAGTGAAAATGAATCAAACCATATACAGATGAAAAATGAAATCACTAGATTAAAGAGAAATGGTAATACTAATCCAAGAATTCCTATTCCAGAGAAAAGGAGAAATCTTGTTCATGAACAAAGAGAAATAAATGATGGTACTGATGATCAACAAAGACAAATAATATTAAGGGCACCGAATGCAAATGCAGTAGTACTTGAAGATTTTTTTGATGAATGAAATATTGATCAGGAGGTTGACTATATTCAAGAAGAAATTATTGAATCTATAAATACAGATGAAGGTGAGTCATTCATGTATATATTCAATGATAAAGAGGATAAATATATCTTGCAATACAATGTTGTCCAAACACAGACACAAGTAAATAAATTTAGATTGAGAGAAAATATAGAATAAGAAAGGAAAAAAGAAAAAGAAGAAGAAAATATTAAAGAAAAGGAAAAAGAGAAGGACAGATCAAGTGGTTTAGAAATAAGTAAGCAACACAAATTTCTAAATCCTCCTCATATAACATACAATACAATTGAATATCTTTCCAAATAGAGAATCACTTTGCATTTTATGAAAGTGATTAAAATTCCACAGTAGAGAGAAAACATTTTAAGAATTTTGAATGAACCAAGTAGCAAAATGGATGTTACTATTGCAAATCCATGGAAAAATAAAAACATATCAACAGTTAGGATGAAAGGAAAAGTTACCCCATTTTATATTTCAATAGAGAATCATGATGTAGTCCTTCATAATTCTTTGGCAGATATTGGAGCCACAAATAACATTATACCCCTAGCAGTAATGGAATCAGTTGTTATGAGTTGTACTAGATATTATGAGACAGGTGAAAGAATTTATGCCATTAATTCCAGAAACATTCCTTCTTATGGAGAAATTAAATACTTATATTTTTGGATCACATCTGCCCCTCATATCATCATTGTTTTCACCATCATAGTGGTTGATCTTCGTATAGCCTATGGACTAGTCCTTAGAAGAGATTGGTCATCAATTATTGGAGGTTATATCATGAATAATATTAGTTGCATGATACTACCAAATAAATATCGAATAATGCTTAAAGTGCCTCATGAAAATAGAAATCCCTTCTCTTTCAGGAATAAAGAAAATGAATTGATGGAAGACTATGTTGATGAATGTATTGGAAATTATGATGTGATTGATTTAGAATAGTTAGAAGATTTTAAAAGGGAAGAAAACTCTTTCACTGGACTTTGGATAATGTCATTCTATGTTCCATGTTCATGTTTAGAGAGTGGTGTTAGAGTTGTCTTCAAATGTACTAATAAAGTTATACATCCACATTCTATCATATTGGAGTTTCCATGCAAAAACAATGAAGCAAAATATGAGGCATTTATTCAAGGGATGATCTTGTAATTAGAAATAAAAATTGAACATTTCATTATAAATGGTGATTCTGAACTGGTTATAAACGAGATAACTCAAAAATACAAAATCAAAAAGGAAATATTGAAACTTTATGTGAAAAGAATAAATGAAATAATGGAGTCATTTAGTTCATTTAACATATCTTTTGTTCCTAGATAACAAAACCAAAAATCATACTCTTTGGCACTTGTTGCATCATTTTTTAATCTAGATGATCTATAGAATAATAATACATTTGAAGTAAAAATAATTTCCAGACCCTCAGTTCCTAATAGTCAAGAATATCTCCAAGTATTTGAGAATGATGAAGAGTTGAATGGTTTCCTTGCTAATGAGGATGACCTTGAATAAAGTAATAGTAATGCTGCACTTGTTCCAAAAAATTGTATCAAATCCAAGTCTTTGTTTACAAGAGATGATCAAGACAAAATTTTAAAAGAAGAAGAATTTGTACGAAAAGTTCAAGGAACACAGAAGATAAACATTGGAATAGAAAGCTCCCCTAAATATGTGAATATTGGGATTGATTGTACTAAAAAAGAATTTGTTCAATCTATTCCATTATTTAACTAACAATATGATGTTTTTTCATGGACCTATGATGATCTCAAAGAATATGACAAATCAATATTCCAACATGTCATACCAATGAAAGAGGGAGTTGAGCCATTTAAACAAAAAATTAGAATAATAAATCCAAATATGAAGTCCTTGGTAAAGATAGAACTTGAGAAATTGAAAAAAGATGGAATCATTTTTCCTATCACGTACTCAAAATGGATTTCCAGTCCAGTAACAACGAGAATGAAAATTGGATAAATTTGTTTGTGTGTTGATTTCTGAGACCTGAATAAAGAAAGTATTAAAGATAACTATCCTCTGCCTAACATGGAATTTTTTCTTCAACACATTACTGGATCAATTTGTATGTCCATGTTAGATTATTTTTGAAGATATAATCAAGTATTAGTTGCGGAGGAGGAAAATCCTAAAACTACATTCATAACACCATGGGAGACATATGATTATGCGCATATGCCTTTTGGCCTAAAGAAGGTTGGAGCTACTTTTCAAAGAGACCTGGATCATGCTTTTAAATATCTAATAGGGAAGTTTATGGATGATTATCAAGATTATCTCACTGTCCATTCCAATATAAGAGAAGGACACATAAATAATTTAAGACAAGTCTTTGAAAGATGAAGATTATTTGGGATCTCTCTTAATCCAAAAAAGTGTTTGTTTTTAGTTTCTTAGGGGAAATTATTGGGGTATATATTCAGTAAGAAAGGAGTTTATATCGATCTTGAAAGAGTTAAATCCATTTATGAATTAAATCCTCCAACATCAAAGAAGGTCATTCATTTTTTGGAAAGATAAATTTTGTAAGAAGATTTCTTCCATATTATGCAACTATTTGTAACATCCCGCTCTGGCACACTGAGAAAACTTATTCTTTGAGGACACTTGCTCGCAAGTGACCTGGACTTTTATGATGTTAAACTATTTATCCTTGATTATGATGTGTTATGATAGATGACATGATGTTTTTACTACTTGGATGTAGATAGGTGCTGCTGAATCAGTTTCATTGATTGTGCAGGGTTTCAGACCTTGAGGATGCAGAGGCATCGGTGGAACCCCCTTGGACTCCGGATTGAGTCAGGGAGTGTGCTATTTGGGTTGATTTATTTACTGTGATATTTCTTTGATCTGATGATATGATGTTGACATGTTCTAACATGATTGTTGATGATGCAGGCTGACGATAGCTTGCCGACCAGACTCACATATAGAGTAAAGGGGCCACACACGATTTCCAGAGAGGTTGAGGGAGAGGGGTGGACAACAGCCTTGCCACCGCCTACTAGCACTCCCGCCGTGGCTCGAACTGTAGGTTAACGATTACCTAGTTTGAGAGGATCCACGATGTCATGAGGGCAGACTGCGACAGTCGCTCACGATGATTCTAAAGGGAATGAAATAAGGTGGGGGCCTTATTCCTTAGAGCCCTTAGTCTCCCATAAGTTCACCTGGTGGAGTGTTGACTCCAGGGGTTATAGATGTCTACCAATCAGTCCAGTTGGCGAGTGGCACCCTTGGAGCACGTTGTGCATCCTGAAGGGCATGTTGTACCAAAGAAATACAAGAAGCGAGTGGCACCCTTGGAGCACGTGGTGCAATATGAAGGGCACGTCGCGCAAAGGAAACGAACGAGGCGAGTGGCACCCTTAGAGCACGTGGTGCATCCTGAAGGGCACATCGCATGGATGTGGATGAAGGAAGCAAACCTAAATAGCCCTAAGACAATAATGCCTTAAGAAATCCTTAAACAACTTCCCTAACCCAGTGTCGCCCAGTTCAAAATCTAAACCTAAGTCAAAAAAAAAAAACTTCTCTAAGATAAAGATTTCGTTTAACCTTAAGGAAAAAGGCCCTAACTCTAACTCTAAAAAGAGCCTAACCCTAATTCTAAATGAAATAGCTCCAATGAATCTTGACCTAATCCTATACCCAAATATCATTATTAAAAGCAATTAACCCTAATAACCATTAAAATAATTAAGCAAACATCATTATGAGATTTTA
>JASDQU010012549.1:116276-128744 GCA_032191745.1 Picea mariana
TCTATTGGAGGTACATCAAGTTGACGAGGATGAATCTTTATTAAGGAAATCAAATTGATTGTATTAGTGTTGAGAATGAATCT
This sequence comes from Picea mariana, assembly GCA_032191745.1. Classification (NCBI taxonomy): domain Eukaryota; kingdom Viridiplantae; phylum Streptophyta; class Pinopsida; order Pinales; family Pinaceae; genus Picea; species Picea mariana. The sequence continues at coordinate 116,360 of JASDQU010012549.1, forward strand.
ATAAAGAGTCCCCAAGTCGAAGAATTTTTTAAATCACAATGATGCATGCTAGGCCTCATGGTGTAGGGATGCAAGATTATGGATCTCTTTTGGTACCATGTATGAATAATTGGAATTTAAACAAAACATTTCTCACAATTTTTTGCTTGTCAAATTTTCAAAAAACTATATCAATTTAAAAATGTAGAGTAGAGTAAAAAGTACTGATGTTTAAAGTTTTAAATCTATGATAGAGTAGAGGAAGGGAATATGATGTATGCATGAATGATATACAACACAACAAACAAATCAACTTGATCATGGTGGGTGGAAATGCATGTTTGGCATCACCTTTCTCATTCTTTGTGATTCTTCCCACCAATAGAAGAGAACATGGACTCCAAACATAGAAATGACTATTTCATTGTTTTAATGGGGATGGTTGTTATAATGCTTCACTATTTAGTGTTTTGTGCATAAATTTGTCACTACCCCATTAGATTATAATTCCTTTCAATGCTTTAGACAATGTCTCTCCATATTATTCTCAAGACAATAGTATCGTACTTGAAATCACTCTTACAGCCCACTTTTTAGGATCACCAAGGAATTCCAATGGAGTTAAATCATATGAATACGTTTTCAACGAATTTGGGGAGCTCATACAGCTTGTATATTGCTGCTTAGGAACGGGTTTATTTCGACTAGAACCATGTTTTCCTTTTAGTGGAATCATTATGCACATAGGAAATGCCTAATTTTTAGGATGGCCTATCAATTGATCATTTTTTATTTGCTAATGATGCAATTTACACACCACTAAATTTGGGTGTGAAATTTTACCTTTGCTTTTCCGACAATGACATTTTTTATTTGCTAATGATGTAATTTACACACCACTAAATTTGGGTGTGAAATTTGACCTTTGTTTTTCCGACAATGACGGTTAAAATGGTTTATGTTATATGATGTTTTTTGAAATTATTAAAAAATACAATGTTATTTTACTTTTCCCTTGATGTTTGTTGACATTTTGAAAATATGTTCTTATCATTAGAACTCCAATGACTTTGTCCATGGGTCCATTTGAATGTTTCTAGTCTGTTGCATAGTCAAACAAAAATATAATTTTGTTCAAGCTGACTATGTCAAATTATCATCATAATTTCAATGTACATATAAAATATATTTAAACCCAAATATATAAGGTGACAATTGTTGATTGTTTCAATGTTTGTAATACATTTTTTTCGTACTTTTAACAATAGCAACAATGTTTTATTATATAATTTCAACATCATTTTTTTCCCTACAAATTTTTCATTTTATATATATTCAAATTTTTCTTCACGTAAAAAATATGAAAGGAAATTTTCAATTCTACATTTGTGGAATTATTTGAATACATTTTTATATTGTAATTATAATTCTTCATTGCATGTTATTGCAATAATTAACAATGTCAATATCAAAAGAGGAAAATTTGAGGACAATTGCTAAGTTAAAGGAGCATTATGGTGATAGTAAATGTTTTTCGCTTAAACAATTTACAAGAGATTACAAAGGATGAGAATTTTAAAGTTTTCAGCTAAAAAATAGTGTAGGAATCTAAGGCACTTTGAAGGGGGGCACATATTTGATCCATTGGTTTACGTTATTTGTTACATTTTTAATTTTTATTATTATTGTAAAGATTTGTATTGTTTTAACATTTGATATATATACCAAAAAATATGATTAATTGTAATTACAAAGACAAAGTATTTTAACCTTGAATTGCAACCTAAGGATGTGCCAAATTATAGTATAAATATTGGTGAACAAGTTGATGGAGATCATGGAGTGGATCACGATCATGAAGATAAACCTATAGAAAATGATGATATTGATATAATTGAAAATTGTGGGATAAACAGATTTATCCATGACACCTTTGAATCTCTAATGGATGTTAACTTTGATGATGTTCATGATGTACCTCTAATTGATAAGGCATGGAAACACCTTGTATGAAGGCTCAAGGACAAATATTCTTTCTACTATTTTTGTGTTGGTGAACTTGAATGTATCCAATGGTTTGTCAAACACTTGTCTAGCATAGACCTGTTGAACCTCGTAGGTTCTTCTTTCTTTTTCATTTTTCTGTACTTAGAATTTATTTTTCTTCCTTATTGTGGTTCTACAAAGATTTATGTGTCATACATTATGCTAGTTCACAGACTCATGGTGTATCTTTTTTATTTCCATAAACTTGATGACAATACTTAGTTTCTTTTTCATTCAGAGAATAACAGACTCATGGACTCACAGATTCATCATTCTGTATATTTCCTTTTTGTAAGTCCATTCAAGAATTATTAACACTTAACCATTTTTATATCCATAACGGATTCATGAAATCATGGAATCATTGTTATAGCAATTTTTTCCACACTCTATGCATCATGCTTTGGTGGCTTTCCCTTTCCCTTTGTAGACTCAATTTCCTCATTTTCTCATTCCAAAGTAAAAAATTCAAATTTTTGTGCATATACATGAGCTACAGTTAGACATCATGCGTATATGTAGGTTTCTCCATTAAATATCGCATACATAGGGTTTTGTGCTCAAAATTAAAAATATTTGGGGTTTTCCATGCTAAGTCATAAGATCCATAACCCTTGGCCTTTCATATGCTAGAAACACTCTGATTCGACCCTTCAATTCAATTTACAGGCTATAAATTGAGCCATATACAAGCTTTGAAGGACAGAGAAAAAGAAGAGAGATAGGACACTCGAGAAATTTTGCCTCATATTACATCCTTGAGTCTACATCCCTTAGTCCTTTAACTCTGAACTCTCCTTATATTCATCCCCCAAGATCCTCCTATCATGTGAAGGAGGAACCCAAATACTACTATAACTTGTGAGCTTGCCTTGTGGATGATTGAAGTGGTGAAGGCCCAGGTGGAGGGACTTATTTTCTTAATTTCAACGAGTTGTTGATACAGGAGGTTATCACCTATGTACTCCTATTGATTATATTAATAGAAATATTATTTTTTCGTCCAATTATATGTTGTAAATGTTTATATTATTTTCCATGGGTAACTTTTCTATACATGTTAATGGATTATGCATAATGCTACTTTATATTCTATGATTTCATATATTTTCCATATGCTTGTGTATCTTGGATGTTGAGGACAAGTTGTAGGTATCAAGTATTGGATTGTGAGATCAACGACGGTCTTTTGCGATCGTCCATACAGGGTAGTATAATGTACCCATCCACCCAAGTTGGTCCACGTCACACAAAAACTCTCTTTAACAACTTTGATACCATTTTAGTAATGTACCTAGCCTCAAACTAGGGAAAAATATGTGTGGAATACACATAACATGAAACTTCTGCTAATTAAAGAAATTCTTTTACTGTTATCCATTTTATCGTAGCTTACAACTACAATTTACAATAGATTTAGCTATGGGATATAACCATAAAAAGATGCATCTGAAGCATGCTAATAATCAACATGAGATAAAAATAAACCATTAATTACATCAACACATGAGTCATTCTCATTCACACTGATTTCATCCACAACAACAACACATGTAAATAACTCAATAAAAGATAAAACACTTATATTTAAACAAGAATCATGCAACCAATTTCTTGGGATAGACGTTCCACCCAACCGTAGACTGATTGTTCCAAATATCAACAACCAGTCAACCCTGATTTGAGGCTAGAAATCCACAAGAGAGGGTAGTCTCTCACAGTCCACTCACACCTCATAAATATTTCAACCCAACTGATATTCTCCTACAACTATCTTGATTTTCCACTTGCTCTCTTCCTCTTGACCTTCCCAACCCAAGGAATGCACCATTCATTTATCAAGGATAACCCAAGGGATGTACCATCCATTTATCAAGGCTAACCCAAGGAATGAGCCATTCTTTTATCAAGATCTCTCTAGTACAGGTAGCTAGGAATATCTCAGCTGAGATATCAAGGGAAATTGCTGCTAGAAAAACTATCAGCAAACCAACAACAACCACTTTCTCTTTTAGCATAGCTCACCCAGGAGTTCACTCTTCAGGCCTAAAAACCTAACTTTTCAGTCTTCCAGTGCCAATTCACTCCCATTGTGCTCCAAATTTCTCTATAATTCTCCCTTCATGACTGCATCAGCCTCTGGCTCTATTTTCCTTTCTCCTTGGTTCTCATGCACTCACTTAACTAACTAACAATTGTCGTCCCAACCCATACAAATTTCCTCTCTTTGGATTGCCTTTCTTGACTCACACTCTTCCCAAAGATGATTGTACTCAACCCCCATGTGACCAATAAATTTTGGATGTGACCACTCACACCCACCCTCTTACATGTATTCAATGATTGTCTTTGGGAACACTCAATCGGAAATGGGAAGGTTCATATAAAAATAATTTTTTTTAGGAAAAATGGGTTTTATTAATATACATGGGTATTTTCCCCTTTGGACCCCCTTTGGCCATTATCCTAGACACTATCCTCTCTTGTGGATTAATTCATTCCCCATCTCTTGTCCATGTCCCCTTTAGAAACTGACATCACATTTTTATTAATAAGACAAAGAAATCCAATTCAAATATTACATCACTTGGCCATAGCCACATATTATATCTACATAAGCATTAATTAAACTAGGGATTATAATGGGGATGTTACACTCCACCTCCTCTAAAATTGTGTGCCGTACTCGGTGCACTCTATGCTAATATACATATATGAAAATTTACATCACAATACTTAGAAATAAAATTCTACAATTTAATAACTCCAACAACAACTCTGACCAAAATCTCATGTTCCTTTCAACTTGCCGACCCAAGAAATGCACCATTCGTTTATCAGAGTTAACCCAAGGGATGTACCATTCGTTTATTAAGGATAAACCAAGGAATGAACCATTCTTTTATCAAGGTACCCAACGCAATTGGCGAGGACTATGAGATGTGGTTCCAGAACTCTAGTTTCTCAAAATGGAGTCTTGCATTATGTTCTCTTCAGAATTGTCAAAAATTTATGGGTATTCTGCACGCATGTTTTTTTCATGCTCCCATGTAGCATCTTCAGGACTGTAACAGTTCAATTGAATCTTTACCATCCCTATGTCTTTGATCTTGAGCACTTTGAATTTCTGGTCCAAGATGCATATTGGTTCCACTCGAAAATCCCCTTCGTGCTCCACCTAGATCACATTACAATAAATTATGTGGTTAGGATCATGCACATATTTCTTTAACAATGACACATGAAATGCATTATGCACTCTAATGGATGCAGGAAAAACTAACATGTACACAATTGGCCCTATATTTTCTAATATTTCAAAAGACACACAATATCTTGTTGCCAACTTCTGGTAGCTTCTTAATATTAGTGAACTTATCTTTGCCTTCACTTTAAAAAACACATGTTCTCCCACTTTAAAATATTTAGAAACTTTGTTTTTGTTTGCACAACTTTTCTTCCTATCCTGGGTAGCCTTCAAATTCTTCTTTATCCTTGCCATATGATCTTCCATTTCTTTTAACAATTCTGGCCCAATAACTACTCTCTCTGTTGGATTATCCTAGCTCACTGGTGTGTTAGATTTTCTCCCATACAATGCCTCAAATGGACTCATTTTCAATGAGGCATGATACCCATTGTTGTAGGAAAATTCAACTAAATGGATATTATCTTCCCACTTCGATGGCTGATCCATCACATACAGTCTAAGCATGTCCTCAATTATTTTGTTAGTCCTTTATGTTTTCCCATTTGACTCTGGATGATATGTTGCACTAAGATTTAAATTTGTCCCAAACGCCAATTATTGATCCTTGTCGTAATTCAGTTCTTCACGGGTTTGACCTTCAGAAGATTTGTAGTGAGTTTCTTTCGAAAATCTTGAATCCTGGAGCTTTGAAGTTCTGAATTATTTGGAAAAGTGAAAATTGGCCCATGGTTTCAACCCAAAGTCACTTGGAATAATCTGTTGGAGTATCAGTACCCTCACAGATTTGGGTTTTATGCATGAGGAGAAGGTAAAGGACCTGTGAGAAGTGGTTTTAGGGATCAATAGGGGCTCGAGAGGTAATTCATATCCCTTATTCAATGATCCTTAGATCGAGAGGTCACACAGTCCACAGTCCCCTGGGGTGGTGGGGTTTTGCATCAAGTGGTATCAGAGCCCAAATTAATATCTGTATGGAAAATTTGGAATCATGCCACCAAGAAGATGCAGAGATAGAACAATGGTCAACATAGCCATGGAAGAAGAGATGAGACAAATTCATGCAAGTTTGGACACCATGTAGAAAACGTAGAGAAGAGCACCTAATGCTTGTGACTTCAAGGAATCTGAAAGTGAATATGTTGAAGCAGAAGAAGTTGTAGGTGTAACATCTTGCTTTGGCACACTGAGAAAACTTATTCTTTGAGGACACTTGCTTGCAAGTGATCTGGACTTTTATGATGTTAAAACATTTATCCTTGATTATGATGCGTTATGATAGATGACATGATGTTTTATTGATTTGACATAGACAGGTGCTATTGACTCAGTTTTATTGAGTGTGCAGGGTTTTGGACCTTGAGGATGTAGAGGCATCGGTGGAACCCCTTGGACTCTGGATTGAGTTAGGCAGTGTGCTATTTGGGTTGATTTATTTACTGTGATATTTCATTGATTTGATGATATGATGTTGACATGTTCTGACATGATTGTTGATGATGCAGGCTGATGATAGCTTTCCGACGAGACTCACATATGGAGTAAAGGGGTCACACACGATTTCCAGAGTGGTTGAGGGAGAGGTGTGGACAACAGCCCTGCCACAGCCTACTAGCACTCCCGCCATGGCTCAAACTGTAAATTAACGATTACCTAGTTCGAGAGGATCCACGATGCCGCGAGGGCAGACTGCGACAGTCGCTCATGATGATTCTAAGGGGCATACAATAAGGTGGGGGCCTTATTCCTTAAAGCCCTTAGTCTCCCACAAGTTCACCTGGCAGAGTGTTGACTCCAAGGGTTATAGATGTCTACCAATTAGTCAAGTTGGCGAGTGTCACCCTTGGAGCACGTGGTGCATCCTGAAGGGCACGTCGTGTGAAAGAAACACAAGTTGGCGAGTGGCACCCTTGGAGCACGTGGTGCATCCTGAAGGGCACGTCGCACGAAAGAAACACAAGTTGGCGAGTGACACCCTTGGAGCACGTGGTGCATCTTGAAGGGCACGTCGCACAAAAGAAACATAAGTTGGAAAGTGGCACCCTTGGAGCACGTGGTGCATCTTGAAGGGCACGTCGCGTTGATGTTGATGAAGGAATAAACCTAGTTTTCCCTAACTAAATGTCGCCCAGTTCAGAATCTAAGTCCTAAGTCTAAAACTTCTCTAGGGGTAAATTTTTATTTGACCTTAAGAAATTTACCCTATCAATATATGTGTGTGTGTGTGTGTTATATAAAATAAAAACAAATTTTGCATTAAACCAAAAACCACTTAAGCTTTAGTTTGAGTCTTCATAAAGTTTGTAGGGTAAAATACAGAGAATAACAAATTAATTCAAATCCGTGGTTGTAAATTTGAAAAGAAGGATTAATTAGTTAACTTGTGGAAGTGTAAAAAGATTTTTAAATTAATCATAAAAGGAAGGAGTAAATAGTGCAACTGCCTTTTTGACTCAAATAAAAAGGAGAAAGATGGGGATAAATAAAAATTAGGAAACTTAGGAATGGGGGAAACATAATTAAGGAAAGAGTTGAACTTATGGTAAAAAGCGAGGTCAACATAGTAAGGAATTTGCAATTAAGAACCTTCTAAAATCAACTAAAATTAACAACTTCATTTTAGGGAAAGTAATTAAGCCTGTAAAGGGATCTAGGAACACCTAGGAGGAAATTTAGGAGCAACTCTAGGTGGGTGAGGGATTTGAGTAAATTAATAATTTAAAGAAAATAATTACTTGAGGAAAGAGGGGGATGGATGACACTTGTGCGAAGGAGAATATTTAGTATATTTTTATTAAAACTTAATTAAAATGTGATTTAGGGAAAGTTGGAGGTTGGAAAAACGCTATAAAAGAAAGGGAAGATGAGGAAGAAAGGGATCTACTGTTAGCATAATGTTACGCTGTTGGATTGTGACTTGACTGATTGCTTGTGAGGAGTTGGGATTTTCCAGCTCGGTTAGGAGTGGTAGCTTGGCCTTGCAAGGCGAGTTGGGAAGCTAGACTACCATATGGATAGTGTGTGGCTCCTTTGCGGCTCGGGGGGCTAAGGGGGAAGCATAGTACCCCTAGCGATTGGCTGGGAGGTAATAGTGAGGTCTTGACGGTCGGCAAGCAGGAGCGGGACGGAGCGCGTGGACGACACTCGAGGACGGAGTTAAGGCAACGATATGGTTTTGTTTTTAATTTGGTAGAATAGGACGCATTATGATATATGTTGGTATCAAAATATTGGTTGTGATTGGATTTAATGGCTGTCATGTTTTTCTACTCGGCAATTATAAGTGAAGCTGCTGCAACTGCTATTTTTATTTATAAATTCTCTCGTGATAAGTATTGTGGTTGAAATCATGTACAGATTTATATTCTATGGGTCTTTGGGGAATAAATTACAACTATTAGTTGTTGAGAAACCTCATATAATGAAATTGGTTACTGATGTTAAATGCCTCTGTGAACAAAGTTTAATTTTTCTTTTCTCCTGTTTAATAGATAAAAAAAAAAAATGATCTCGTTCGGCCCCTTCTCTGCATCAAACCTTGTAGATGCCATGTATTTTCTTTTTCTGTGCTAGCTCAGTGTTGACTGTTGGTCGTGCAAATTTGTTCCTTTTCCGCTGCCAAATTTTTGCCAGAACTTCGACCCCGTAATGTTGGCAACCATTCTGTCTTGAATTACCATTATTACCACTGTTATTTTTGGAATTGAACTATGAATTGGGATTCGTGGTGATGAAATTCGTTGGACTTTACTGGAAGTTTCGTTTGGTATTTACAAGATTCATGTGGCATTCTGGAATTGATTTTGTGGCTCGGAATTTTTTGGTGTGGATTTTGTTTTGCCTCCTCTGTTCTTTGCGTGGGTGCTGTCGATTGTTTCTCTGCGTTTTTGGGTGGTAAGACCATGAGATTTGGTGGATAGTACACCCACAAATTTTGGCTGCCTATCCCTGCATCTGTGTGAGTTTTCTTGGCTATTTTGGGGGCAGGTACCCACATGATCTGGGACCACATAATCTCTGATTTTATGGTGTTACATAACCTCTGCGTTTTTTGGTAACTCCTAGAAACTAACGAAGGATACCCCACATTGCCAATCACATGATCTCTGCATTTGGAGTATAATTCTCTGTGCCTGCGTTGAATGGTAGAGTCAACACTGGATCAATCTCTGCAGGGACAACAAATTACTTTCTGTCCGACCACCTTTAAATTCTACATTTAGAATTTCGTGAGTTTGCGAGGTGCCCATGAGCTGATTTTGGGTTCCCTGAATTTCGCCTCTTTGTTAGATGACCGAATAATTCTGTTCCTGATTTTTTTTTTTACACGAATAGTGGCCAGTAATTACTACCTCAAATTCAACCTTATTTATGACCGAAGATATTAAAGACCACTTCAATGCCAAACTGTAAACTGAGATTTTTACTTGCGTTTGCTCGTGGTAATTTCTTCATTAAGTTTTACTTAAGGTATCATGGTTTTATTTATCAGTTTGAGGTAATTAGAATTATAGATAAACTTGCTATGGATGATTTTATTGATAATAATATTCCGTTGATATCAGTGTAGGTTTTTATTCTTTAATTGTAAAATTCACCCTTGCCAGCTCTCAGCCATGGGTGGTTCCAACCCTGGCGTTCCTGTAATAATTGACCGCTTCCTTTTTTCCACTCCCGATGGAGTCTTACACCTGTGCGTTGGCCATGCCCATGCTCAGTCTCTCGTCAAACCCTAAGACGATGCAATGAAATACTTATTACTGATTGTTACTGGACCTGCTGTGTCGATCGGCCCTCTACAGCTCCACACGAAACGATATACACACTATATTAAGCCAATACAGTGCATATATATAATATTTCGAACACTATCTGTTCCTATTTCACAGGAAGCGATAACTCTCACCGAAGGTTTTAATTTCTTAATTTATTGACTTATTCTAATTTTGATATTTATTTTCACATATAGAAGTTATTTCTATAACAATTTTTTTTTAAATTATTAAATTTTCGTAATTTTGATTCTTTACTATAAATTTTGATTTATATGATATAAGTTTACTTCATCATTCAATATTGGTTAAATTATATAAATATATATTATAATTATAAATGGACATCATGTTGTAAATATATATTTTAATTATAAATGGACATCAGGTTATATTTTTAATGGTGCCATGAAAAACAAAAACAACCATGGATCTATGGAATAATGGTGGGATGTAAAAAAAAAAATGGTATTTAAACATATTTTTGACAATTTATCATAGGTTAGATAAGTCTATAAATAAATGGTATTAAACATATTCTTTTATTATAAGAGAAAAAGTAATTTCTATCTTTGACCATGAATGCAAAATTGAAATAAAGATTATATCACCTGGGGTTATGAGTAGGTGGTTTAAAGGCCATCACCTAGCTATTTTGGATATCACTTGGAGGGGATTTAACATTTATGGAGAACTTATGATTGATAATGGGTATTTATGTGTAAGGAACCTCCCTCCTTTGCTTGTTTCAAATCTTTAGATTGTGGACCCTGTGGTTTTAGCTAGTTGCATGGATTGATTATGGATGGTTGTTGTGGGAGTCCTTCGGACTTGCCCTTTCCATAGAGTTCATGGTTGTTCCTTAGTTTTTGTTGTACTCGGTTGAGTTCTTATCATTTCTTGGTCTGCTTGTTTCGAGCGGGAAGTAGACACCTCCATGTTCCTCAGAACAGTCGCCAGGATTGAGACCTTAAATGGTTAAAATCAATGGGAACCTGGGCTTGAGTGTTTCTTATGTGTCTTGGAGGTCCTAACCATTGCAAGGTAGGATGGATGGGTAGTCAGTATGACTTATTTCTAAGTTATCGTTGTTAATGCATGCAGTTGCCTGTTGTACGTCGTATGTCGTCTTGTTGTGTTCGTCTTGCTTGCGTCTTGTTCGTTGTTGGGTTACTAGTTTCTGCCTGAGCATTCGGCCAAGAGCCTATTGAACTTCTCTCTCTTTGGAGTAGAGAACTAAGATTAAACAACCTGCTTTCCCGTGCAGAAATAGTAAAATCTACTACTATGGATTGTTCTATCTGTGTTTGTACTGTACATAACACAATATGTCATTTAATGCTTGCAGTTACTTGTTGTGCGCCTTATGTCTTCTTGTTGTGATCATGGTGGTTGCATCTTGTTAGTCGTCGGGTGGCAACGTAGAGTCAAGTGTGTTTGTTCCTTTTTACACGCGCGCACACACCTTAAACAAAACAAAAAAAAAATGCACCTGTGAAAGAATTGTTTTCGTAACGAGGAGGTTCGTTTACATATGGTATCAGAGCCAGTTCGACCTGCGACTTGGGATTCGCTACGGCTTTCGTTGAGGTGATTATATTTGATTATACTGTTGTTGATCGAGTTGATTGTGTGGGAGCAAGTAATCATGGTTAGAGGATGTTGCGGAGGAAGACGACGGGGTGCTAGGGGAGGAGGCGTGACGCCTACAGTAGTATACATGCCCGAGGGGTCTAACCCCCAGGGAGGCGAGCAGGTTCTCGGACAGGAGCAGATAGTAGTTGGCGATGTTGTTGGGATGATGAGATATTTTCAGCGCATGTCCGAGGCACTGATCAGCCGATTGGACTGAGACGAGGCCACAGTGCCGACACCCGCTGAGGTTCCGTGCGAGCACCAACCGTTACCTGTAGCATTCACCGTGAACTCGAGAAGGTTAAATTTCTCGAGTTCTTTGGTGCCCCGGATGGTACTGCTGCCGAGGCATGGTTGGAGAATATGGCGATGTGCTTCACACTTTGCGATTATACCTCCAACATGAAGGTCCGCATGGCGGTATGTCAACTAAAGGGGAGCACTCTTCTATGGTGGAAGACGCTCCTGTCGCAGCTAAACATGGCCATTGAAGATGTGTCATGGGAACTGTTTGAGGAACGGTTCTGAGAGAGGTACCTTTCAGAGGAATTCATCGAGTGTCAACTCAATGAGTTCAACACATTACGATAGGGAGGCCATATGGTGCTCAAGTACGAGGGACGTTTTATGGAGCTACTCCGGTATGCTCCGCACCTTAACACTGAGAAGATCAAGGTCAACCGGTTCGTGTTTGTTAGGATATTTAGACACTTAGGAGTTAGTTAAGATCTACTTGGTCTAATAT
>JASDQU010012549.1:143796-153836 GCA_032191745.1 Picea mariana
AAGGCCCTAACTCTAACTCTAAAAAGAGCCTAACCCTAATTCTAAATGAAATAGCTCCAATGAATCTTGACCTAATCCTATACCCAAATATCATTATTAAAAGCAATTAACCCTAATAACCATTAAAATAATTAAGCAAACATCATTATGAGATTTTAGGCTAGAGTTCACACCTCAATGCAGTGCAATGAGAATACAAATTTTAGAACGTACTTGAGCTCTAGTTCTTGGATTTATTAACGTTAACTTGATCCAACTATACAATCAATATATCAAATGGATACAAGATTTCATAATCTTTTTCAACCATTTAACTTTAATGAACTCATAACTTTTATTCAAATTGAAACATAACTTTTCTTAAAAATATAAATATACATAAATTACACTTTTAGTTAACTCAGACTGAACCAATAGTAATAAAATTATTTAATGAGTGGGAGTATAAAAAGTATGAATTTAAAAATAAAATGAAAAGATGCATTAGCGCATTTACATTTTTTGGTTTTAAAGAAGGGATTAATAAAAAAAAAAATAGGGAAACTAAGTAAAAAGGGAAACATATACAATTAATAAGTTAAAGAAATTAATTGTGGAGAAACGTGGGGGATGAGTGACACTTGTAAGACAGATAATTTTTGAGGGTTTTTTGATTAAAACTTAAATTAAATATGATTTAGGGGAAGGGGGTTCAAGACTCCATAAAAGAAAGGGGGAAGGAGGGAAAAGGGGATGGCTATTAGGTATCGTTATGCTGCCGAATTTGGACTGGAATGATTTCTTGTGAGGAGTTGGGAATTTCTCAGCTGGTAATAGAGTGGTATCTCAGCCTTGGAGGCGAGCTGGGAAGCTACGTATACTATCTGGAGTATGTGTGGCCCCTTTGAGCCTCAAGGGGCTAAGGGGGAAGCAGAGTACCCCTAGCGTTTGGCTGGGAGGTACCGGTGTAGTCTCTACGGTCGGCGAGTGGGAGTGGCACGGAGCAACAACGCGGGATAGCGTCTTCGAGTTATTCACCGCCAGTCCTAGGTACGCATGTGCATTGTTTAAAAAAAAAGAAAAATGTTGAGTTGTATATGAATTCTTGATGGATTAAATTTAGGATGATTCTGTTCCCTTTGTTATTCTCTGCATTTCTGTTTATTGTCCATTACACTGCCAACCGTCTCTGCATTGTTGTTTATTTTGGCGTGGACTGTTTTTAATATATATATATATATATATATATATATATATATATATATATTGCGTTGGGGTTTAAGTGCTTGTGAATCTAAATTCTGGCATGTATGTCGTTGTTGAATGTGTAAATTTTATTGAATGTGCGGGATTGTGTAAATTCTTCCAAATTATTGTTCTGAAAATTTTCGTGTGACTATGGGTGTTTTCATTTAGATGCATGGGATTTTTATACCAGTGTGGGAATATTTTATATTACCAGGGTTTTTATATCGCAGTGGGCTTTTTATACCAGTGAGGGCATATTTTATATTACCAGGGTTTTGTACTACCGAGGGCTTTTTATACCAGTGTGGGCATATTTTGTATTACCAGGGTTTTCTTTTTATTTTGTCGTGGGCATTTTCTTTATATGAATGGGGGGGCGTCTGATGTTAATGGGGGTGTTTTCATAGTTCATTCCTCTGGGTTTTGTTTTATTAGATTTGGGCGTTTTTGGATGACTGGGCATTATAAATCTCTGTGTGGGCATTTTACCTTGTTGTGGAGGTTTAAGAACTTCGATGGGCATGTTTATGTAGGTGTAGGGGCAAATCATTTGTAAAATCACCTTGGCATTCGTTTTTGAAAGAAAGGGGGTTGTAAAGGCGTTCTGGAAATTCGTTTTCTTTCCTTCTGTGGGCAATCCATCTGGGAGGATTTAAGTGATTTTGTTCCTGTAATAGTACCTGGGCATTTCGTTTTTGTTTTATGAGTCGGTGTTATTGCCAGTAGATTCTCATTGGGGGTTTCGTTTGGTTGTGTTGGGTTTTCTTTTTCAATTTTTAATATGAATGGGATACTTCATTCTAGCATCAGTTGTATGGGATTTTGTTTGATAAATTTTAGAGTGAGTTGTTGATCAAACCCGTTCTTGCTTCTGTGCTGATCCTTCCCACCTTGGGCCTATGTGTATTATCACATCTCTGTTTTCAATTCCATCCTCTTAACCACCAGAAAAACTATGTTGCTAGCCAATGACACCTTGTGGCCTGATTTGTCAGGCTTTCCAAGAGACTGAGTTGTAAGCCGGGCGAATGAGTATCCAGTTTGGTGCATAACTTTGCTCTCCCTCGCTGCCGATGGAAGTTCCGGACTAATTCATGTGCTAGCATTGCGAACGAAACCCTAAATTCCATATTTAGTGTAAGGGCTACGTCTGCGACTTATAGTTTTTATTGTTTGACAGTAATCCCTAAACAATAATTTATAGTTTTAAAAATGGCTTTATGCTCGAATTAAAATTTCAAGTTTTCTCAAGTGAATTTAATACAAGTTAATTTGTATGGATTTATCTATATTTGGTTAAAATTGTTGAATATGAAAAATTGTTAGAATTTACTACCAGTTAATTTACATGGGTTTATCTATATTTTGATATTATTTGGTTAAAATTGTTGAATATGAAAAATTGTTAATTAAAGGTTGGTTGGTCGATAAAGTAGGGATTTTTTTTATTTGGGCTATGAATTTGTTAATAGGCTATGTTAAGCTTGATAACTTATGAAATCTGAGCTCCTCATTTTGTAAATGCAATGTTTATATCGTTTAAGGATAACTCTGTTTAGGATAATGCTATCGCAGCATAAGACTTGTAAGGTTAGTGTTAGATAATAGGAAGGTACTTCCTTAATAGTTATTGCAAACTGATTATGATAAACCATGCAATGTTGATTATGCCTTAGGGAAATGATACTGCAATATAAGGCAATTGTATTGATGGTGTTAGCTATTAGGCAATGCTAGTTTTCAATGCGATTAATTGTGGTGGAATGTTAATGCCCAAGTGTATTGATGGTTAAATTTTTTTCATATAGTAGTAATGTAAAATGAAATGCTATTAAGATTCATTTGCTGGAAGCATACTAGAGGTAGGATAACTGATGTTTATTGCAGCATCATTGACATGAATATAATATGCTGGAACACGATGAAAAGTAATGTAATGAAATGATAAGGTGATATAGCGTAATGTTTCACTTTTATACTAATATTCAGGGTAAGGTAATATTAATATGTTCATCATTGTGGTGATGAGGTTGCAGTTTATGTATTAAGTTTAGTGCATAATTGCAATGTGATTTTTATTAATGCCAGTCATTGTAATATAAAAGGTGCTATGGGTATGATTTCATGTTGTTCCTATTATCATCCTTACTGCTAGTAGTAGCTTGCGATTGTAATGTATTGAACCAAGCATATTAAGATTTCATGACTTAATATTGGGAGATTGAGATTAAATGGGATTACCTTACGTTTAAAGTACTCATTAATTCATGAAATTTAACTGGAGCAAATGGTCCGTCATTAATCATAGTGGAATCATAGACGATGCCTTGTCTTAATTTTAGTTGGTCGTTGTCTAAGTACTTTTGTCTCACGCCTTCTGTAGAAGACTTGGTTGCTCATCTAATTATTGTTGTGCTTGATTGAAATAATTTAGATGCTTGGTCTGCTTGTGTTGGGCAGGATGTAGACACCTCCATGTAGCCTTAGTACCTAAGTCTATGTCTGTGTGTATTTTCTGTGTAAGGAATCCAGTGCCGTATCAAGAGTCTCGGGGATTTTAAATGCAGGGTTTCCACTCTTGCGACACACCTAATGGAGATTACTAGTTTCTACCTGAGTAGTTGGCCAGGAGCCTATCTGACCTTCTCTCTCTCTGGAGCAGCAAACTAAGATTAAATGCCCTGCTTTCCTGTGCAGAAATAGTAAGATCTACTACTATGGATCCTTCCCTCTGTGTTCGTACTGTGCATAACCCAGTATGTCGTTAAATGTTTGCATTGTGCGTCTTGTGTCTATGGTTGTGTGTTGCTTGCAGTTACTCGTTGTGTGCCTTCAGTCTTCTTGTGATGAACATCGTGGTTGCGTCTTGTTGGATGTCGAGTGGGACGTAGAGTCAAGTGTGTCTGTTACTTCTACACGCGCGCACACACCTTAAACAAAAAAAATAAATTGCACCTGTTATCAGAGTTGTTGTCGTAACGAGGAGGTTGTTACCTATGGTATCAGAGCCAGTTCAACCTGTGGCTTGGGGTTCGATATGACTTTCGTGGACATGATTAGATTTGATTATACTGTTACTAATTGAGTTGATTGTGTGCATGCAGGTCATCATGGTTAGAGGACGTCGCGGAGGAAGACGACAGGGTGCTAGGGGAGGAGGTGTGACGCCTCCAGTAGCATCCACGCCTGAGGGGTCTAACCCCTAGGGAGGCGAGCAGGTTCTCGGACAGGAGAAGATAGCGGTTGGCGATGTTATTGGGATGATGAGATCCTTTCAGCGCATGTCCGAAGTTCTGATCAGCTGATTGGACAGAGATGAGGCCAGGGCACCGACACCCCCTGAGGTTCCGCCGTGTGCACGAGCCGTTACAGGTAGCATTCATCGTAAACCCTGAAGGTAAAATTTCTCGAGTTCTTTGGTGCCCTGGACGGCGCAGCCGCCGAGGTATGATTGGAGAATATGGCGATGTGCTTCGCACTTCGCGATTATACCTCCAACATGAAGTTCCGCATGGCGGTATTTCAACTGAAGGGGAGCGCTCTTCTATGGTGGAAGACACTCCTGCCGCAGCTGAACATGGCCGTTGAAGATGTGTCATGGGAACTGTTTGAGGAACGATTCCAAGAGAGGTACCTTTTAGAGGAATTCATTGAGTGTCAACTCAATGAGTTCAATGCATTACGATAGGGAGCTCGTACGATGCCCGAGTACGAGGCATGTTTTATGGAGCTACTCCGGTATACTCTGCACCTTAACACGGAGAAACTCAAGGTCAACTGGTTCATGTTTGGCCTTAAAAACAGCCTGCATGCAAAGGTTAGGATCTTGATGCCTCAAACCTTGCACGACGTTGTCCAAAAGGCCCTCATAACAGAGGAGGAGCTTATCAGTGGGGGTCAGACCAGGACCCCCGCGAGACCTGCAGGGCAGGGTTCATCTGGTACACTGTAGCATCAGACACCAGTGAGACATACGCCAGGATATAGTGGCTTCTAGAGGGGATCCACTTTTGCTACACCCCGGCGACCGCCGCCTCAGTAGCGGACACCTTATCAAGGACCATAGCACCAGCAGCAGCGTCGCCCACAGCAGCAGTTGTTTAGGCCTGTTCAGCAGAACAGACCAGGGTTTCATGCTGGTGTGTAGTCATATTCTACTTTGAGTACCAGGATTACTGGGCCGAAGAAGGGGTGTTGGACGTGTGGGGAGACACACTACCAGTGCGACTGTCCTGTGGAGAGGACTAGGGTGTCCGGATCAGCCAGGCCCACTACAATGGGAGATATGGGCAAGGCCCATCGAATTCATGCAGTGGTGAATAACCACCAGGCGGAGCACCAGTCGACTGTGCTCAAGATGATAGGTACTGTCGCTGACCAAACCCTCATCATTTTGATAGACCCAGGTGCTATTGAGAGTTTCATTTCTGGTGCAGTGCTAAAAAGGATTAAGGTAAAGGCAGTCAAACAGGATGAGTTTAGCTTCGTGGAGATGGCTTCAGGAGCCAAACAGAAGGTTGGAGGAAAGGTTACGGGTTGTGCCCTTAAACTGGGAGAGTTTGTCACGAGGGTCAACTTGTACGTCACGATCTTAGGATCTTATGACATCGTGATCGGTATGGATTGGTTGGAATCACATGAGGCGATACTTAACTGTAAGATGAAACGGTTGAGCTTGGTTGATGACGAAGGACAGAGACGTGTGATTGTAGGACGGAACCATGGAGTTTCCCTGTGGTTTGTCTCTTCCTTACAGTTACATAAGAGTATGTGAAAGGGGTGCAAACTTTATGCAATCCTCGCGCTAAATGAGAAGGGAGTAGCGGAAGGTCTAGAACAATTTCCGGTGGTGAAGGAGTTTGCGGACGTGTTTCCAGAGGAGTTACCTAGGATGCCACTGGAAAGGGAATTGGAGTTTACCATAGACCTGAAACCGGGGATTGAACTGATAGAACGAACGCCTTATCGGATGTCGACCCCGGAGTTGCAAGAGTTGAAAATGCAGCTGAAGGAGTTGTTGGACCTGGGACCGATACGCCCTTGTGTGTCACCGTGGGGTGCACCAGTTATTTTCATATGAAAGAAGGACGGATCATGGAGGCTTTGCATTGACTACTGTCAACTGAACAAGGCTACGATCAAGAATCAGTATCCCTTACCAAGAATTGATGATCTGTTCGATCAAATGAAGGGTGCGACNCTAGTGTGTCACCGTGGGGTGCACCAGTTATTTTCATATGAAAGAAGGACGGATCATGGAGGCTTTGCATTGACTACTGTCAACTGAACAAGGCTACGATCAAGAATCAGTATCCCTTACCAAGAATTGATGATCTGTTCGATCAAATGAAGGGTGCGACGGTGTTCTCCAAGATCAATTTGTGATCAGGGTATCACTAGTTACGGATCAAGGAGGATGACGTCCCTAAGACCGCCTTTAAGATGAGATTTGGACATTACGAGTTTACTATTTTACCGTTTGGACTGACAAATGCCCCAGGGGTATTCATGAGTTTGATGAACGGGGTGTTCCACGAGTTCTTGGACAAGTTCTTCCAAGTATTCATTGATGACATTTTGATCTACTCTCGGATGACGGAGGAGCATGACGAGCACTTGCGCTTGGTACTATAATGTTTACGAGAACACAAATTGTATGGGAAGTTGTCCAAATGCTCTTTTTATCAATCGAGGATTCACTACTTAGGGCATGTCATTTCCGGCGAAGGTATCGCCGTGGATCCAGCCAAGGTTGAGGCTATTATGGAATGGCCTGCATCGACAAATGTCACAGAAGTGCATAGTTTTATGGGTTTAGCAGGATACTATCGACGGTTTGTTGAGGGATTTTCGAAGATAGCAAATCCGATCAAGGAATTGCATAATAAAAATAAGAAGTTTGTTTGGACTGAGAAATGCGTGGAAGCATTCTGAAGGCTTAAAGAGTTGTTGACAATAGCGCCAATACTAAAAGTCCCTGACATGGATGTAGACTTCTTGGTATGCACTGCGCATCCAAGGAAGGTTTAGGCGGAGTCTTGATGCAAGACGGATGAGTGATTGCTTACATTTCGAGGAAACTAAGAAGGCATGAGGAAAACTATGCGACGCATGATTTGGAGTTATTAGCCATCGTATATGCCTGGAAGGTATGGAGACACTACCTTGTTGGACAAAAATTTGAATTAAGGACTGATCATTGTGGACTACAACACTTTTTTACGCAAAGCGACTTGAACGCGCGACAACGGCGTTGGTCGGAATGGCTTAGCGAGTACGACTTCGAGATTACCTACATAAAGGGAATAGTGAACCGAGTGGCTGATGCCTTGAGTCAGAGGCCACGCATCTTTTCGGTGTTACCTCTTCAGAAAAATATACGTGAGAAGATTCTCACTTTACAGCGTGATGATGACTGGTACAAAGAAGTCAAGGATTTTATTGGACAAAACACAATGATGGTACCACGATATGAGGGATATTCATTTGATAGCAATGGTTTAATGAGGTTTGGAGGTTGGATTTACGTACCACCAAACGACGAGTTGAGGATGTTGATCCTGAGCGAGGCTCATAGAGAAGTTTACATGGCTGACCCGGGAGTCACGAAGATGAGGGAAGACCTTAAACCCTTATTCTTATGGAAGGGAATGAAGGCCGACATAGTCAACTTTGTGGCTAGATGTCTAGAGTGTCAGCAGGTAAAGGCTGAGCATAGACACCTGACAGGTTTAATTCAACCACATACCATTCCGGAATCAAAATGGGAAGTTATTTCGATGGATTTCATTGTTGGATTGCCACTGACGGCCAGGAGACACGACTCGATTTTTGTAGTAGTAGACACTCTGACGAAGAGTGCTCACTTTATCCCTGTGCGTATGATGTATCAGGAACCTGACATAGTGAGAGTTTTCATCAATGATATTGTGAGGCTGCATGGTGTGCCTAAGAAGATTATATCCAATCGAGGATCGGTGTTTACTGGACGATTTTGGACGAGTTTTCAAGAGGCCTTGGGAACCCAGCTTAATTTTAGTACTGCATATCACCTAGAGACTGACAGACAGACAGAACGAATGAACCAAATCTTGGAAGACATGTTGCACATGTACGTGATGGACCAAAAAAAACGTTGGGAGGAATTCTTGCCTCTAGTAGAGTTCGCTTATAACAACAGTTACCAGAGCACCATTAAGATGGCGCCTTTTGAGTTCCTTTATGGGCAACCGTGTCGGATGCCCTTGAGTTGGGATCGACTTGAGGATAGGGTCTTGGTAGGACCAGAAGCAATGCAAGAAATGGAAGAGCAAATGAAAACCATAAGACAAAGGATAAAAGAAGCGCAGGATTGACAGAAGAGTTATGCTGATGCGCACCGAGTCGACCGTAGTTACAAGGTCGACGATCGAGTATTCTTGCGGGTTAAACCACATAAGAGTTCGACTAAGTTTGGAAAGGGAGCTAAACTCTCTCCTAGGTTCATGGGACCCTTTGACATTGTGGAGAGAAAGGGGCCCGTGGCCTATCGACTAACCTTTCCTGATTCTTTGAGGCGTATGCACGATGTTTTTCATGTATCTGTTTTGAGACATTATATTAGTGATCCTACACACGTGATTGACCTGAGTTCCTTGCAGGTATCAGACAAGGGAGTGCTCATGGCTGAGTCGGTCCACATCTTAGATCATTGCATTTGACAGTTACGACGTCGAACGGTAGATCAGCTCAAGGTCCAGTAGGACAGTTANCTCTCCTAGGTTCATGGGACCCTTTGACATTGTGGAGAGAAAGGGGCCCGTGGCCTATCGACTAACCTTTCCTGATTCTTTGAGGCGTATGCACGATGTTTTTCATGTATCTGTTTTGAGACATTATATTAGTGATCCTACACATGTGATTGACCTGAGTTCCTTGCAGGTATCAGACAAGGGAGTGCTCATGGCTGAGTCGGTCCACATCTTAGATCATTGCATTTGACAGTTACGACGTCGAACGGTAGATCAGCTCAAGGTCCAGTAGGACAGTTACAGTCCACACTCGGCGACCTGGGAGGATGCATATGATATGCGCCAGCAGTTCCCATTTTTGTTTGATAGATAGACTTATGATACTATGGTACTTTTATTTCAGCATTTATACTGAGAAACTTCGAGAGGAAGTTTAGACCAAGAGGGTGTGTATGTAACATCCTACTCTGGTGCACTGAGAAAACTTATTCTTTGAGGACACTTGCTCGCAAGTGATCTGGACTTTTATGATGTTAAGCTATTTATCCTTGATTATGATGTGTTATGATAGATGACATTATGTTTTTACTACTTGGATGTAGACAGGTGTTGCTGACTCAGTTTCATTGAGTGTGCAAGGTTTAGGACCTTGAGGATGCAGAGGCATCGGTAGAACCCCCTTGGACTCCGGATTGAGTCAGGGAGTGTGCTATTTGGGTTGATTTATTTACTATGATATTTCTTTGATTTGATGATATGATGTTGACATGTTCTGACATAATTGTTGATGATGCAGGCTGAGGATAGCTTGACGACCAGACTCACATATGGAGTAAAGGGGCCACACACGATTTCCAGAGAGGTTGAGGGAGAGGGGTGGACAACAGCCTTTCCACCGCCTACTAGCACTCCCGCCGTGGCTCGAACTGTAGGTTAACGATTACCTAGTTTGAGAGGATCCATGATGCCATGAGGGCAGACTACGACAGTCACTCACGATGATTCTAAGGGGCACGTAATAAGGCGAGGGCCTTATTACTTAGATCCCTTAGTCTCCCACAAGTTCACTTGGCGGAGTGTTGA
>JASDQU010012550.1:9996-21867 GCA_032191745.1 Picea mariana
TGGTTTCTTGGAATTTCTTTGAGGTTACCCTACTTCCTCTTTTGTTTATTCTAATTATTTTTATCTTATTCAACGAAAATTTTTATAATCTATAGTAAAATTTTGTTCTTTTGATAACATATTGGGAGAGTATCTTTACACATATGTGACCACTATTGCACCAAGTGATATGCATTGGAAATTTAAACAATTCAGAGATTCATACCTGTGATTTCTCACTTCATTCTCATCTAAGTAAATTATTTATTTATCACCTATTTCGGGACGATTAATTTTTTGATATACAACCATTGATTTTTCTTCTTTTTGATGTTTGAGTTATAGACAAAAATTCTTGCATGAAAACAACATGAAAAGTGTCAAGGTTTTAAGAGTCACAAAGTTCAATGTGTTAACTATTTTATATTTCTTTTTATATGAAACCACTAACCTGTTTTATTTGTGGTGGAAGTAAAACTTACTGAAAAACTGTAAAAACCAAAAAACACAAACTGGTATATACAATGGGATTTTGGAAATCGTTTATTGCATAAAGTGCTTCAGATAACACCCGTTGACAGGGGCATTGAGGATTTTACCGTTCAAATTTTCTAGCAAAAGTGAGTTCTTTCCTTCAGAAGCTGTAACTTTGAATGGTCCATACCAGATATGATCAAATTTGCCATGTTTAGTCGAGTCTTCCTTCCTAGCATCCCATTTCAAAATCAATTTGCCAAGAAGGAATTCCATGTCTTTAGCCTTATGATCAAATAGGGATTTCATATTGTCTTGATATTTCTGAAGCTTTTCATCCACTTCAACTCGGTTTTGTTAAACTTCGATCATTTGATTTATTCTCCTTGTGACACGATTTGGTTCTTCTTTCTCATCTTGCCAAAGTTTCATCATAGGTAGGGCCAAATTTATGGGTAATACTACGTCGGTCTCGTTTACCATTTGAAATGGAGAACCGCCAATCGATTTCTTGGTGCCTATCCAATTTTCCCACAAAGCATATTTCAAATGCACATGCCAAGATTTTTTATTTTCAATCAACACTTTCTTAATTATGGTGATTAAGCTTTTGTTTGATGATTCAACTAGCCCATTTCCTTGAGGGTAGTATGTCGTAGAGTGACCCAGTATAATATTGTATTTTTGAAAAAAGATAACCATTTACATATATTTGAATGCCTAGGCATTATCTGTAACTATCTTTCGGGGACAACCAAATCTATATAATATGTTCTCCTCCAGGAAATCAATCACCACTGAATCTGTCTCTTTTCTGGTCGGAATAGCTTCTACCCATTTGGTGAAATAATCTGTAGTGATCAAGATCCATTTGTGTTGCGCGTTGGAATGTGGATTAACTTCCCCTATAAAATCCAACCCCCATTGTTGAAACGGGGCTTTCATTTAAACTGAGACCAAAGGTAATGCTAGGAGTTTTTGCTTGCCTACGAATAATTGACAGAAGTTATAGGCTCTGACTTTGGCATTCACATATGCGAATAATTTAGGCCCGTATTATCCTACTCTTAGGATTTTATAAGCTATTTCTCTCCATGCATGATGTCCTCCGCACATTCCCTCGTKAAATTCATTTATGACCCTTTATGTCTCTGATTCTACTAGACAAACCAGTAGAAAACCTAGAGGGTCTTTCCAATACAATTGGCTTTCTGAAATACAATACTTTACCACATGCAATTTCAACGTCCAAGTTTTAGACGAAKATATATCGTTTGGGCATTTCAGAGTCAGAAGATAAGATACTTTGTCTTTATACCAACCCAAAGATGCAAACTCTTCTTCAATTCTGGTAGTAGCTATTTGGTCATTGAATTTGTCTATATCCAAATATCTTTCATACTCTTKTAGGTTATTTATTCTAAGTGCTCTGAAATTTGATTCRKCTAGTATCTTAGCTAARCCTTGTCCCTTTACGATCTTTGTTGGTTTCACCTATAGATTGAATTCTTGAATTTTAGCAATCCATCGACCCCTCTTCCCATCACTGTCAGGCTAAACCAATATATCCTTTACAGAATTGGTGGGTACATATGAAATGATCTTAGAGTGTAGCATGTAGGTTCTGAAAGCCATTAGTTCCTTCACCATAGCATATGCTTGCTTTTCAATTTTGTCATATCTCAACTCCGTGTCTCTAAGGATTTTACTGAAGAATTCTATTGGTTTCTCAAAACATTCTTCCTTCTTCTGGAGAAGTACCGCCGCAATTGTGTGTTCGGATGCAAATGAGAAGATAAAAAATTCTTTTAGATAATCAGGGCTTTCTAGTACAGGTGCTTCACCTATAATTTTCTTGATGAGTGAAAATGACACTTTAGCTTCGGCCGGCCATTTAACTTCGTTGTTCTTCTTAAGCATATCTTTGATCAATTTCACGATTTCAACGAAGTTCAGGATAAATCTTCTTAAAAAAAATATTTTTCCTAAAAATGATTGAATTTCCTTTACATTTCTAGGAATATTTATAGTGTTTATATCTTTGACCCTTTTAGGATTAATTTTAATTCTGTCTCGAGATACAATATGGCCCAAAATTTTACCTTCTTTCATTGCAAAGTGAGATTTCTTGGGATTTAAAGACAAACCAAATTTACAACATTTCTCGAGCGTCTTCTTGAGGTGCATCAGATGATCTTCGTCATATTTGGAAAAAACTGTCAGATAATCAATATAAATAACAACGAATTTATCTCTTTCATTGACGAAGGCGATGTCCATAGATCGCTGGAAGGTAGCACCTGCATTCATTAAATCAAATGGCATTTTGTGATACATAAATGTACCCCATGGGGTGGTGAATGAAGTTTTTTATTTATCATCTTCGTTGACAACAATCTGATTATAACCCAAAAATCCATCGATCATTGACATTCTATTTTCTCCGACCACTTTTTCCAAAACATGATCCATTTTGGGTAGTGGATAATTGTCTTTGAGAGATGATTTGTTTAGATTTCTAAAATCTACACATAGTCTGATTTCTCTTTTCTTCTTTCTGATTGGGACCAGGTTAGCTACCCACTCAGATTACCTGAGTCGTACAATTATTTTAGCATCTAGGATCTTTTTGACTTCTTTTTCGACCACAGGAAATAGTATAGGATTGATTTTCCTAAGCTTCTGTCTGAAAGGTTTTACACTTGGCTTTAAGGGAATCTTATGTTCGATCACAGTGGTGTCATAAGTTCTCATCTCATCATAAGACCAAGAAAAAACATCTTTATATTGCTTGAGTAAATATGTATACTTACCTTTCATCTCAAGAGGAAGATACTTTGAGATTTTTACTATTCTAGGCTTTTCTTTAGTGCCTATATCACAATCTTCGACTTCTTCTGGCTTGAGGTTGCAAGGTAGATTTTAATGGTACATCATTGTGGTCAAATAATATTTCTAGGGGGATTAGAACTTTAGGTATTTGATTGTTTTTTAGTACTAACATGCGATGATTCATGATCTTTTCTTGGAACTCTTGAGGGTCCTCGCCTTTCTTGCATAATCCAAGCATTTCCTGGTCAATGTGCATTTCAGCGAAGTCTTCCACCATTTCATGAAACTTTATGATTTGTTCATCATCTTTGAACACCTTCCAGTGTTGTATATTGTTTAGTATGGATGTTCTGTGCCTCATCTCTATGTGGTACTTTAATTTGAAAGATGTAGGGGGTATGAAAGTTGAGGCTTCTTTGGCTAATGAATCGGCCTGTAGATTTTCTGTATGGGGAATGTAATGGACCTTAACCAATGAGAAAAAAAGTTCCATCAAATCCTAGGCATATTTTCTATAAGATCTCAATCTTGCGTGTTTGGCTTGGTACTGTCGATTTACTTTCTTCACAATTAATTCCACGTCTCCATAGACTTCCGAGTTTTTTATGTTTAACTTCTTGGCATCTTCTAATCCCAATACCAGGGCTTCATACTCGCATACATTATTCATGTAATCTATGTCCCACTGTAGTATGTAAGAGAAAGAAATCATAAACTCGTCTCCAGGTGCTACAAAGAGTACTCTTGCACCTGCTCCTTCACATGACGAAGCACCATCGAAATACATCTTCCAAATTCCAATACTATATACACTTTCATTTATTTTTTCTATTTTATTTCTCTGTGAAATATTCTGTACATTCATCTATATCATCATCAATTGATAAAATACATTTTCCTAGATCCTGATTAGTGATATAAACAGGGTAATTACTAGGATTATGCGGATCACTTACCGTATACACCATCCATGTTTGTCGGTATAATCGGGTGAAACGTCCACCGAAGATGGGAATCATGGCATATGTCATGTCCAGCTGAAGGGATCCTCCAAGCTTAGCACCCCAAGACCTGGATAATAGCATACCATACTTCAGAGGTATATCAACAATAACTACATCCATCACAACAATTTTTATTGGGATCTGTGTGAGATTCACCACTAAGTTTGTAATCTTGCCCATACATTTAACTTTTCTTGAATCAAATGAATATAGATCTCTGTAGGGCTTGGTAATTTTGAGACCAAGTCTATCCATAATAGGCTTGGGAATCATGTTATGTGAGGCTCTAGAATCCAACATGCAATTATGTAATAGGCGATCGTGCAYATTCAGTGTAATGTAGAAAGGAGAAATGATATCTCTGGTACCTTCAAAATGCGGACCAAAAATTATATTAGGCTTATCATCTTCCAAATTTATAATGTCATCCTGACTTTCCATATCTGAAAAATTTATCATTTTGATGATTTTATTTCGGTAACCARGGTTCTTTTCCAGTTCAACAAGAGGTATCAATATCTTGATTTTGTTAATCTCATTTTCTAGGCTGAAACCTCCTACAGTCTTTTTAGTTTCTCTGATTGGGACTTTAGTCTCCTTCTTTTCTGATTTATTTGTTTGCATTGATTTATTTTCAGTTGTTTTTGTTTATGTTGTCCGTGTTTCAATTGTCTTAGTTCTCCCTGTTTGTATCTCAACTCATTTTATTTTGGTATTTTGTATTTCAGTTTCTTTTTGAGCTGACTCATATACTTTGCCTCTCGATAGGATTTTATTTGGTTGGGTAGTTTCTACGTTTTTAGTTTTAGCCCTTAGATTATACTTATGTTGGAGCTCAGCCATTATAGTATCGACAATCCCCTGGCAAGTAGAACATTCTATATTATTCATGTTTCTATCCTCATTAGACTGATGTTCCATATTTAAAGACCTCTCGTAATATTGTCTAGTCAAATGAGGTTGCTGGCAATCATCACCGATATTATTCATATCATCTTCTAAATCCTCAAACTGTTGCATGTCATTTCCTCCTATAAAATTTTCATTTTTCAAAGGAGTTTGAACTTTCTGATATTCGTTTTTAACCTGTCTTTGTTGTATTTGGGGATTAGGGTTCCTTCTCAATTCTCTCCTAACAAACTGATTTCCTTTAGATTAATCTAGTTCCATCTTTGGAATTTTATTTGATAATTATTTGATTATCTTTTCCATATCATCCATCTTATCGTATGTGGACCTTCCACCTCTGGAAGATCCCGCTTGTTCCCTAAATCGTTTAGTCTCTTTGTTTTCCATTTCCATCTTCGCTTTAATTTTCTAGAAGCCATTATATTTGACTCAATCTCTACAGAATCATCTTGCATTCGGGTAAGTTCGACAACCCTCCTTTCTCTCAATAATAATGAGAAATCGAGTTTGAAATCTCCTGCAAAAGTTACCTTGGACGGAGGCTGGGAAGGTTTAACTTCAATTGGGATCTTGTTATATAATTTATTAAGTCTTTGAATGAACTCAATAACAGTTTCCAATTTTTTCTTCCTTAAGGCTCCAAACTCAGTTAAGTAGTATAGGTGATCCTTCATCTCACCCCATTGTCTGAGAAAAGAGTTTTCTAACTCATCATAGGTTCCTATCGAACCTATGGCTAGACCTCGAAACCAGGTTCTCACCTATCCTTCAAAGGTTTGAACAAAGAATCATGAATACACATCTTTGTGTTCGAGACCAAGAATATCTGCGAATTGATCGAAGAAATTTATATGTTCGGCTGTGGTTAGGTCTCCCTCTCTTGTAAACTTAGGTAGGTTTTTCATGTAGTTTTTAGGCAGATCATGCAGGGGTACTAGGAGGACCAAAAGAGCGTATTTGGTAGCTACTTTAGCGAAAATTCTAGGGGGTGGGGGTGTCCCTTGAACACCCCCTCCTCCTCCTCCGGCAACAACCAAAGATATTCTAGGAGAGAAAACTGATAGGTTATAAAGGGGGTTTTCAAAGAAGTATAGTGATCCTTTAGCCTCTTCGGGATGAGGCGAGAAAGGTTCTGAGAGTCRTTTATCAAGAGATGAGAAAACTGAAAAAGGGGGGAATGGGACATGGGGACTCAATTCTTCTGATTTGTAAGAGATGTAAATGGGAAAACCTGYAGGAGTTGAATCCTAGTGTATGGTATAGTCTTCGATACTTTGTGAGGTTGGGAAATTTATCTCAAGAGTCAATGGGATATCAATCGAAGCGGGATTTACGGTAGGTTTCTTTCTTTCACTTACACAGGAGGTAGTTGAATAAGCTTTAGTTTTGATTTCATGGAAAACTACTCTAGGGTTTATGGTTTCAGCTTCAACTATGTTAGTCGACGTTTCTCCGAAAAGGATTTGAGTGGAAACTTCTTGAGAAGTTGATGTTTCAAGTGAAATCTTAGCCTTAGACTATGTGGATTTAGGTTGGTAAATCGCAGTAGCTTGCTTAAGAAATCCTCTTGTTTTTAGTATTTTTTCAGGGTCGGAAACAGGCGTGGTCTGCTTATCATCTGGGTTTTGTCTGGCGTTCGTTCAATCGGATGCCAACTTATTTAAATGTGGAGTCACCAAGTGAATAATAAAAACTTATCCTTTATAAAGTGTTCACTCTTTGTTCACTATCAAAGAGAGAAACTTACAAATGTCATTCTCCAATGGAAAAATAACTTTGCTTCTCCGTTCCCCGGAAACGACACCAAAAAGATGTTGTTCCTAAGTTTATACCAAGGCTTCAAGTATAATGTCAGGTATAAGGAAATGAGGGAAAGGTTTCAATGTTTTCCTTTCACTATCTAAATTATAAGAGAAAGTTATTTAAATTGAATTAATATTATAACAACTCAGAGGTTGTTTCTCACATCTGAGTTAAATTTGAAAAAATTGAATGAATTGAAATAAAAACATAAAGTTGTTAATCAAAGCAAGGCATCAATTGCTAAAGAATATTACTTATTAATAGAAGAAGAAAGTGAGTGATGTAACCTTCAATGAAGTGTAAAATATAACATCTAATTAACATGAAGGCCTTGTATTTACTAACAGTGAATACAAAGGAAAATTTGTTTGTTATCAGATTACTAGGTGGAAAAATAAACACAATAGATGTAGTACTAAATTGTGATTTAATCATTCATCAAAGAAATATATATGAAAATACGCTAGAAGATGGAAAGATAAGGGAACACATAACTAAGAATAGATGAGATGTAGAATATCTTGTCTGCATTTGTATTAATTCTCAATAAAGAGAGTCTTCTCCTTTACAATCGACAAAAAAAATCCCTTGATCATTTCTCAAAAAGGATATTTATACAAATTTTAAGTGTTTCAACTTCCATCATTCTAAAGGTTTGGTTAAAAATGAGAAGGTGAAATGCTTCACTTCTTTGTCCCTTGTCTTCCTTCCCGCTGGTAGGGCATTTTCCTCTCTTTGTCCTCTAGCTCCAAAATAGGGTAGAATAAGCAACTGCGTTACTGGCCTCCAGAAGTGTTCCCTTTCTCCTCTTCAATAAAATTGATGCACTTTTCTACCAACTGGGCTCTCAACTTGGAAGATTCAGTTTGGTCACTTGCTTTGAAAGTGTAACACTTCTTTTCCAGCTATGGCAGTCTTTCTGCAATTTTCCTGTCTTCTATGATGATAGAAAATAATTGTAGGTTTGGTTTTATCAACCATTTATCTACTTGGGAAATAGTGATCTATTTTATCTGAGATAGTTCAGCTTGGTCTCTTTCCACATTTTCCTTCATATCTAGCAAATGTTTGACTATGTTAATTTTGCCCAATGTTCTAGAGCTACTTTCCTTATCAAGATCTAGTAATTTTTTATTTAGTAGGCCAAATGTTTCTTCACAAGAATCTCTCACCTCTTTAGCCATTTTTTTGTTCTTTGATATATTATGCTCACATGATTTTAGTAGGATGTTACCTCTAGTTTTCTCTATAATAGATAACCTGGAAGCGATGAACATTTCTTATTTTGATGTTGCTATAATAGCCTCCACGAAAGCACCCCGAGCCACCTTAGCTTCTCTTTCTCTGAAGGTGATATTATTTAGTGCTAGATCTATCATCTGAACATGATTTTGGATGATTTATACTTTGGCAAGTAGACTTTGTTGAGATGCTTGTATTCTTCTTTGTATTTCCATGGCTTGGGTTCGAAATACCATTATATCTATGACTTGGCTCTCAATAGAATTTAACTTAGATTGCAGTTATTTTATTAACTCCTCTTGTTGATTTATCTATGTTTGGATTATTTGAGACGACTGGTGCATTTGCTCAAGATTGGATTTGAGCTGTTCGATTTCATGTTGGTTATCTACTCTAGCTTTTTCAAGGCTTTTGAATGCCTGATTCCTTGCATTTGTCTCTACAACTGTTATATGAGTCTGTAACTTGCTAATTAACATGTCTTCTTGTTTGAGTTGTTCTTTCAAGGTTCCGAATGAATATTGGTTAGTTGTTGCATAAGCCCTCAATGTCCCTGCTACCTCTTCGGTGAATTATATCTCTTCTAAGGCTTCTCCATCAGTTAGTATTTTGTATTTTTTGGCTATTGCACCTCCCCTTTGATGTGTTTCTCGCTTCACTGGAGCTTTTCTTTTGTTGCTAAAAAATAAATCGCTAGGAGGTAGCTCTTCTATAGAGATAGGTGTTAGATATTCTTTGAATATTGTTCCTACATCAGGGTTCCCTTTGGTAAATTTTAAGGGTGTGACGAATGGAATGGGACTGTCTATTTCTGTAGATGTTTGTTTCATTGTAGCGTCTATGACCGATTCATCTGAGGTAGACAAAGATGTGTCTCCTACCTCCTTTGAAGGTATCTCTGTTTTATCCTTGACCTATTTACTTAGTGTATCTATCTCTAGGGTTCTTTCTTCTTGGTTTGGGACCTCGGTTTCCCGATTCGAGGTCTCAGTTTCTTCTACAATCCCTTGAGTCTCTTGTTTTCCTAAGCTTGTAGTTGTTGAACCTTTGGTCTTTGTTTGTTGTATATCTGTGGATGTGGAGGCCTTCCCGTATAAAACTCTAGGGAGGCCACTCTTCTGATGTTCCTGAAATCTGTAAAATTTGATCATCCCTTCGGGTGGCAAGGCTTAGACTCGACTTAAAACTTCTATGTAGGATTTCTCTCCTTGGAACATCTTTTCATGAGGAGAATCTTCATGTTCATATCTATTTAGATCACAGGTTTCCATGTGGTTACCCACAACCTTATTAGGGTCGTGCTTCTTAAATTCAATTTCTACTAGTTTCATTTCCTCTAAGGCCATGGCTTCTACTTTGGCATGGCCGAAATATAACAAAGAATATGTGCCAGTGTGTAGGGGAAATGATGGCCATACCTTTTTATAAACCCCTTTGAGCTCTTTGTTGATCCCGCCGAGTACAGTTTGCCTGACAATTTCATGGCATACTAGCTTGTCTGGTAAGAATAGAGGTAGGGCATACGGGGGAACAGAACAACCATAGACCCTAATATAAGAGAATCATTCTTGAATATACCAATATTCCATGCTACCTATATTGGTCATGATTTTATCTGAAATCCTGGGACGCGGATGGTCGAAAATAGAGACATGCATCGACACCATTACCCAATTGAAAATATCATAGATGAAGTCTTTGGCTTTATCTTCCCAGAGTTTTGAGTGGTGTATGTGAATAGGCTCTACGTTAATTGGAGTCCAACTCCAATTTAATAATGGGAAGGGTGTCATGTAACAAATGGCATCCATGATGTAAGGAAACATGAAAAATGAGGTTGCTTTTCCATTCACCTTTTGCTTCTGGTATTCTGTAATTTGATCAGCCAAACTATTTGACAACATTTTGGCCTAGTCGAAAGAGTATCCCTCTGCTACTGAGTGAATAAACGATACCCATGGGAGCAAAAAATTTGCAGTATTCTCTTTCCCATAAAGTTCACACACCATCATCACTATATACATGAACCATTGCTATAATGAACCGATTGCATATATACCATGAGGATCATCTCTGAACTTTTTAGGGCGTGAGTACCAATCCTTCATCAGGTCGGATAAGATTTTTACAAATGTGATGAAGGAGCATCTCAAGCAAGCTAGCGCAGAAGAAAAAGACAGCTGGACAAGCACCCAACACAAATTTTGAAATTGTCTTGAAGTAAATGCGCAAACCTTAAATGAGATAATTAATAAGGAGTGCACTTGTAAAATGTAAACAGACCTTGAGTGATTTGCTCTCATCCTTAGTAGATAGAAGGCATTTATGGTAGTTAATACAAGTAGGTAGAGTTGAATGTGTAGATTAGACAGTTTTAGAGCGCAAGAGGGAAATGGGATATAGACACCCTCATTGTGTATTGTATGATTATGATGAGCATAGAGGAGAAGCAGAGAGCTGTGTAGCATACTCCATGTACAGAAGTTCTGAATTAATACAAGAAAGTTGTGATTCAGACTCATGGTGTTCATATATTCTTGGTGTATGCATCTTTGAATGTTATGCTCATGAATGTTTTACTCTTTCTGTCATGCAATTGCTTTTATGCTATGTATGAATGATTTCTTGTTGAATGTTTGAAATCTGAGAGGAAAGGGAAAAGGAAATGAGTTTCAATTGTTTCTCTATCTGAGCAAGAGTTCCTACAAGGAGTGCAGTTGAATTGTTTGCAAGGAGTGCGTCGACAAGGTGTTCAGAGGGTTGTCTCTGAAAGCTCAGGAGAGATAGCCTTTTTTCTCATTCACACAAGAGGTGCAGTTAGACACAGGAGCCATGCAAGGAGTGCACAGGCCGAGTGAAACCTCAGGGTTGCGAACCTGAGCGAAGTATTGAGAGACTACTACTGTAGGTGTACGCAGAGTTGAAGGATTTCAACATTTGGAAGTGTTTGAAGGTCTGTCGCAAGGAGCATGTGCAAGGGTTTTCTGAAAGATTCAATGTTGGGGAAAGATCAGGAGGAGTAGGACCATAGATCCAAGCCACAAGGGCCATTGGATTTACACGTGGATTCTATATCGGGATTTCGTAGGTTGAAGTTCCGTAAACTTTGCAACAAAAATCGTGATATCCCAAACTGCGAAGTCTCGAAGGCTAAAAGGATCATGTGGGCCATAAGAGTCAGTGAGGTGGACAGGTGGAGCACTATTGACACAGAGTAAAACTCTGTTGACCGTTTTGGAGTTTCGTGGAGTGAATTTCTAAATTCCTTGCATTAGGATTCGCGATATTGCAAAGTCTGAAGTCCTGACAAAAGTAAAGGGGCGTTGAAAAGTCAACCTTGTGAGTGCATCGGAAATTTGGACAATCGGGTTTCGGGAATTGCGGGAATGAGTTTCTTGAAACTGTGACTGCTGAAATCGTGATAAGGAAAAGTCCAAAAGAGAAAGAGGAAGGGCTAACATTGACTGTTTTTGGGTTTCGAAGAGTTGAGAGACAGGCGCTTGACCTACGGGTTCACGAAAGTGTGAAATCCGATCTCCTAAGTGCAAAGAGAGGATCCCATGAGAAGTTGTTGTGGGTGCAGATTTCCCGAAAGGGAAATAGGAGAGTCGTTACCAAGAGCTCTTCG
>JASDQU010012550.1:22780-61607 GCA_032191745.1 Picea mariana
AAGCTAAGTCGAAAGTAGATTCAAAG
This sequence comes from Picea mariana, assembly GCA_032191745.1. NCBI lineage: Eukaryota > Viridiplantae > Streptophyta > Pinopsida > Pinales > Pinaceae > Picea > Picea mariana. The sequence continues at coordinate 22,807 of JASDQU010012550.1, forward strand.
AGGCCGAGGCAGAATTCATCCCAAAGGAAAATCAGTTGCCCAAGATAAATATCAGAAGCCCAAGGAGGAATGGAAGAAACCTCAGACTCGAACTGAGAGAGGTGGAGCCTCACAGCGAGGGCAATATGTTGAGCAAAGAGAGTAGCATACTGAACAGAGAGGAGATTATGCTCACAATAATACTTTTCCTCATACTAGAGGTAGAGGAAGAGGAAGAGGTGGAGTAATAACATGCTTCACATGTGGAAAGAATGGGCACAAGTCTTACGAGTGTCCAGACAAAAAGAGAGAAGGAGGAGAAACTCACATCACCGAAGCACAGAGGTGAGATGTTGAGGCAAAAGGCACTAAAGGTGGAAGATTGTTGATGATGCGAAAAGATTTTTTGACACCAAAGAAGGAGGTGGAGAGTTCATTCCAAAGGACTAGACTTTTCAGGACTACTTGCAAGACCAAGGACAGGGTATTCAAGGTCATTTTGGACAGTGGTAGCGCAGATAATATCGTTTCTACGGAGATGGTAGAAAAGATGGAGCTGGAGACGATTGATCATCCAAGCCCATACAGAGTTTCATGGCTACAAAAAGGACATCAGGTAACTGTCACTAAACAGTTTTTAGTTGAATTTAAGATAGAAGGATATAATGATAAGATATTATGTGATTTCATTCCTATGGATGTTTGTCATCTATTGCTGGCTAGACCATGGCAATATGATAGGAATGTGCTTCATGATGGGAGAATGAACACATAGAACCTAAAGAAGAATGGGAGAACTCACATGTTGCTTCCAATCAAGGATAAGGAGATGAGATCGGAAGTAAGAAATACTGTACTTCTCATGAGTGGGAAGGAACTTCTTACAAAAATCAAGAAGAAGGAAGAACCGCAATTCATTGTGGTCAGGAAACCGAAGATTGTTTTGACCAACACAAGAGTGGATGATTTACTAGAATAGATTCATGAACTGCTGGAAGAGTTCACTGACATAGTAGTGGATGAACTACCTCATTCGTTGCCACTGATCTCATACCAGGAGCTAGTTTTCTAAACAAATCTGCATACAGATTGATGCCACAAGAGAATGAAGAGGTCAAAAGGCAAGTCTAGGAGTTGTTGGACAAAGGGTTGGTCAGAGAAATCTTGAGTCCGTGTGTTGTTCCGACAATACTCAGTCTGAAGAAAGACAGAGGCTGGAGGATGTGTACTAACTCGAGGGAGATTAAAAAGGTAACCATCAGGTACAAATTTCCATTTCCAAGGATGGATGATCTGATGGATTGCTTGAGTGGAGCAAAGTATTTTTCAAAGATTCATTTGAAAAGAAGTTATCATCAGATCAACATGAGAGAAGGTGATGAGTGGAAGGCAGCATTCAAAACCAACAAAGGGTTGTATGAATGGGTTGTTATGCTATTTGTCTTAACAAATGCACCGAGTACCTTCATGAGGTTGATGAATGAAGTTCTAAGGGAGTTCATCAAAAAAATTGTCATTGTGTATTTAGATGACATACTAGTTTTCAGTAAAATAGTGGCAGAGCATATGAAACATTTGGCTACAGTGATGCAGAGGTTACAACAAAAGAAGTTGTTGATAAACATGAAGAAATCCTCATTCATGAAGATAAAGCTCATTTACTTGGGATTTTTTATTTCTGTAGATGAGTTGAGGATGGATCCAAATAAGGTGGAGGTAATCAAGAATTGGCCATCACCAAAGAATACCTTTGAGGTGAGGAGTTTTCACAGATTGGCTAGTTTCTACCGAAAATTCATCAGGAATTTAAGTGGAATTAGTGCACTGATGATGGATACAGTGAAGAAAAGACACAAGTCTTTTCACTGGACATAAGAGGCTGAGAAAAGTTTTGACCTGTTAAAATGGAAGATTACAGAACAACCAATTTTGGTGTTTCCGGACTTCCAAAAGACATTTCAAGTGAAGTGCGATGCAAGTGGATTTGCAATAGGGGCAGTCTTGAGTCAGGAAGACAGGCCAATATCATGCTTCAGTGAGAAGCTGAAGGAAGAAAAAGTGAAATAATCCACATATGATAAGGAGTTTTATGCTATTATACAGGCATTGAAGAAATGGAGACATTACTTGATCCCGAAGGAGTTTGTCTTATACAGTGACAATCATGCACTACAATTTGTGACTCAACAAGAAAAGTTTAATTAGAGACATGTCAAATGGGTTGAATACATGCAGAATTTCACTTTTGTGATTAAACATATTTCTGGTACTGCTAACAAAGTCGTTGATGCTTTGTGCAGGAAGTGTTTGCTATTGCAGGAGTTCAAAGTCAAAACGTTGGGTTTTGATGATCTCAGGAACATGTACGCAGGTGATCAGGATTTTGAGGAGGCGTATGAAGCAACTGAGAATCCAATTCTCAGAGACAGAAGCCAATGGATAGAATACATGATCTAGGAAGGATTACTATTTAAAGGTAATCAACTATGTATTCCGAAATGCTCCATGAGGGAGAATTTGTTGAAAGAGAAACACAATGGAGGATTGGAAGGGCACTTTGGTCACGACAAGACGTTCGCAAAGTTGAATGAGTCATATTTTTAGTCAAGAATGCAAGCATACGTCAAGAGATTCATGGACAGATGCAGAATTTGCCATCATTCGAAGGGAAGAAGACAGAATGTAGGGTTTTATCAACCATTTCCCATACCTAAAAGGTTGTGGGATGCAATCAGCATGGATTTCATATTGGGGTTGCCAAGAACACAAAGAGGTTTTGACTCAATCTTTGTGGTGGTGGATATATTTTCCAAGATGGCACACTTCATTCCATGTCAGAAGACTAGTGACGCAACTCACATTGTGAACCTGTTTTTCAAAGAAGTCATTCGACTTCATGGTTTTCCAAGGAGTATAGTTTCGGATTGAGACACTAAGTTCATAGGACACTTCTGGAGGACCTTATGGAAGAAGCTAGGAACTAACTTGTCATTTAGTTCAGCTTATCATCCTCAGACAGATCGGCAGACAAAATTGGTAAACAGAAGTCTGGGAGACTTGCTGAGAAGCTTGGTGACAGAACACCACAACTAGTGGGACAACATATTACCACAGACAAAGTTTGCTTATAATGACTCAGTTAACAGAAGCACAGGGAAGAGTCCATTTTATATTGTCTATGGCATGCAGCTGAGAGGAATTTCTGAATTAAGGGATTCAGAACAGATTACAACTAGGAGCGCTAGTGTAGAAGATTTTGTAGAGGCGATGAAAGAACTTCACAGCCAGGTGAAGGAGCGGTTACATAATTCAAACCAGGGATATAAGCGTAGATCAAATCAACACAGGAGAAAACTTCAATTTGAGGTTGGTGATTTGATTCTATCACATTTGAGGAAGGAAAGGTTCCCGAGAGGAACATATAATAAGCTGAAGATGAAGAAAATCAGACCATGTAGGGTCTTAAAGAAATTTGGGGCAATTGCTTACGAGATTGAATTACCCGATGGGATCAAAATTTCTTTGATAGTCAATATCTCAGATTTGTACCCATATAAGGCTGAGGAAATAGGGATAGGAAATAAGAAACTAGTGATCTAATGGACGAAGAAGATGCCAGTTGCAGATAAGCCGCAGATGGAGTGCATACTGGACAAAAGAGTAAGCAATAAGACCAGGCGGAAGCAATATATTGAGTATTTGATCAAATGGAAAGGCCATCCAGTTGAATATGCCAGCTGGGAGAATGAAGCAGAGATCTAGAGGCATGGACACACCGTGCGTGAGCTCATGGATAAGAGCCCATGAAAATTTTCAAGCCAAAGAGTATATGATGTAGGAGCATCTCAAGCGAGCCAGCACGGAAGAAAAAGACAGTTGGACAAGAACCCAATGCAAATTTTGAAATTGTCTTGAAGTAAATGTGCCAACCTTAAATGAGATAATTAATAAGGAGCGCACTTATAAAATGTAAACGGACCTTGAGAAATTTTCCCTCATCCTTAGTAGATAGAAGGCATTTATGGTAGTTAATACAAGTAGGTAGAGTTGAATGTGTAGATTAGATAGTTTTAGAGTGCAAGAGGGAAATGGGATATAGACACCCTCATTATGTATTGTATGATTATGATGAGCATAGAGGAGAAGCAGAGAGCTGTGTAGTAGACTCCATGTACAGAAGTTCTGAATTAATACAAGAAAGTTGTGATTTAGACTCAGGTTGTTCATATATTCTCAGTGTATGCATCTTTGAATGTTATGCTCATGAATGTTTTACTCTTTTTGTCATGCAATTTCTTTTATTCTATGTATGAATGATTTTTTGTTGAATGTTTGAAATCCGAGAGGAAAGGGAAAAGGAAATGTGTTTCAATTGTTTCTCTATCTGTGCAAGAGTTCATGTAAGGAGTGCAGTTGAATTGTCCACAAGGAGTGCGTCGACAAGGTGTTTAGAGGGTTGTCTATGAAAGCTCAAGAGAGATAGCCTTTGTTATCATTCACACAAGAGGTGCATTTAGGCACACGAGCCATGCAAGGAGTGCGTAGGCCGAGTGAAACCTCAGGGTTGCGAACCTAAGTGAAGTATTGAGAGACTACTGCTGCAGGTGTACGGAGAGTCGAAGGATTTCAACATTTGGAAGTGTTTGAAGGTCTGCTGCAAGGAGTGCATGCAAGGGTTTTCTGAAAGATTCAAAGTTGGGGAAAGCTCAAGAGGAGTAGGACCATATATCCAAGCCACACGGGCCATTGTATTTACACGTGGATTCTATATCAGGATTTCGTAGGTTGAAGTTCTGTAAACGTTGCAACGAAAATTGTGATATCTTGAACCACGAAGTCCCGAAGGCTAAAAGGATCATGTGGGCCATAAAAGTCAGCGAGGCAGATAGGTGGTGCACTATTGACATGGAGTCAAACTCCGTTGAGCGTTTTGAAGTTTTGTGGAGTGAAGTTCCGAATTCCTTGCATTAGGATTCACAATATTGCAAAGTTTGAAGTCCGGACAGAAGTAAAGGGGCGTTGAAAAGTCAACCTTGTGAGTGCATCATAAATTTGGACAATCGGGTTTTGGGAATCATGGGAATGAGTTGCTTGACATGACGACCACCTAAATCGCGATAAGGAAAAGTTCGAAAGAGAAAGAGGAAGGGTCAGTGTTGACTATTTTCGGGTTTCAGAGAGTTGAGAGACATGCGCTTGACCTACGGGTTCGCGAAAGTGTGAAATCCGATATCCTAAGTGAAAAGAGGAGATCCCATGAGAAGCTGTTGTGTGTGCAGATTTCTTGAAAGGGAAATAGGAGAGTCATTACCAAGAGCTCTTTGGGCCATTGTAAGGGAAAGATCCTGTTGATGTGGACCTTCTGACCTGCAGGTTTAGGAAGGGCATGCATCATCAAAATGGTTCAAATTATTTATGTTTGAAACCCTCTAAAAATTCGGCATTGTAAGTGAAGTTCGGTGTAGGAGACAAGTTGTACATTGCCTGTAGATGTTTCAGCCTAAATGACATGAAAACCACCTTCTGGGAATTGAATATCATTCTGGTTGGGACATCTACGTGATCCAATGCCCATCCAATCATATCACAATAGGGAAAAGTGGCGGCCTTGTATCTACCTTGTGCATCTTCGACTGAGCAACCACCTTGTATTTGATATACAAGTCTTATTTTGTGTTGTCAATTGAATCGTCTGGGTAGTTTATCAGCTCGTATTGCAATGTGTTTAAAACATGTGTCCATGTTTTGACTACGTCGATATTTCTAAGCGAAGCATTAGAAAGGATATCTGAACTCTAGCCTAAACTTTCACCAGTTATTTTAGGCGCTTTTCATGGATCCATGATATAGAATCTCAAAATTTTAATTCCTGTCACAAAAGATGAAAATACAAACAATGGTTATCTCTCTAAGCAGACTCTGTGAAAACTAGAATGAAATTCAACTAATGATAGAAATCCTTTCACATTAAGTGTTCTAGTTTGCACAGGTCCTTACTGACACAACGTTTAATTCTTTTAAAAGAAATATCTGAAGATAAAGTAATATCTTATTTCCAATCTACTCTTCTCATAAATGCCATAAATGATTGATATCTCATGACTTGGGAGAATCATAGAAGCAATCAATTTCTGCACATAATTTTTACGAGGTAAAAGGTTGTTTAAGATATTAATTAATCCATCTTAAAACTTTAATTAATCGTGATTAGTTCTTAACCTTTTTTTGGAACTCGTAGTCTCGAGTGACTTCAATCTTAGTATTGAGCTATGAACCCCAGATTCGCAAAATGCCATTTGATTAATTAACTTTAATCATGTTTAAGTTCTGAATTAATTGTGATTAGTTTGGAAAATTTGTGACCTCGAGTATCGGGTTATATGTTATTTTTCAAAGAAAAAATGTCGAAACATGAAATCATGACAACAATTAATTATCGTTAATTATGATTAGTCGTGTAATTAATCAGATTTATATTAAGTTGTTTTAGTGCCTTCACATATCGGGATATTCGAAGGTTGCTCGAGGCGTGACTCCCAACTCACAAAGGTGCGATGTATTAAATTATTGATAATCACTCTTTAAAGGTTCAATGATCACGATTAAACTTAACCTTATTTTTCTATTTTGCATGTCGGGGCATTAAGGACTTCGACATGTTGGACTGTCAGATCTACGAAACCCCTGAAATCTAATGTTTGAGTTTTATCATTAGTGTTTTATTATTTAAAAGGTAGGCGACTTTCAATTCTTTAATATCTGGAGAATTTGAAAAATATATGTGTTACAACAGCAACTATGGGAGACATCATCCAACTTACAAACCTATGAGATGTGGAACATAACATCTATGTGAAGCCTTTCTCACATCTTAAAAATCTGAGTGAAATCCCATATGAAGGGTTCGTGGCTCCTACCTTGGATAGAGTGAGGAAAATAGAGATGACCTCCTCCATGACTTGAGTGAGAAAAAATCCAGATGATTATCTAGATGAAAAGAGATCTGTTGAGTTAGGACGTTCCTGTGGCTGATCACAAGGTAGATGTGATAAATCTCAAAAGTGATAGGCACATCATCATGTGAATAGAAATGAAGATGATGTGATGGCCTCCTCTGAGCAGTAGAGTTGACGAGAAGACTCGATATGATTCTCCTATTGGTGGAAGTGGAAAAGAAGATATGTAGAGTGGACGTGCCTGTGGAAGAGAACATGTGAACGTGTGAGGGCCTGCTTCATCTGTGTAATGCAGTGAATCAGAGTCATGGCATCCCTATGGATGTGCCCCTAGTGGATGAGCACTAGTCGGTGTATCAAATCCTTTTCTATATATTGTTGAAGAGTCAGACCTACCTGTAACCCTAGTTATTATGTAAAGGGTACAGGTAGGCCCCACCATAATGTGTTTAATAATAAATTTAAAAGATAATTAATATTGATATTAATATTAATATTAATATTAATATTAATATTAATATTAATTATTATTATAATAATAATGATAAATTATATAATGACTTAGAGAGGTCGGCCCTGTTGAGCCAATAGACACCTTTGTTGAGTCGTAAAGTCTAATATAAGTAAGATATGATTCTCCATTGTAGAATCATATCTTCCTCGTGAGTTTGGAAATTTCAGAAAACACTTCTACTTGCAAAAGTGCCACACCTCTCTTGGGCGCTAGTGTTTCTAAGGATTAATAACCCTCTTTTGTGCTAAGCGATTCTTGGTGGTGAAAGGTCTTTATATTGAAGAATATAGAAAAATATTTAGCTAGGTTTTTCTCCCTTGTTTGAGAAGGGTTTCTGAGGATATATCTTGTGTTCTTTTGCATGGTGCTTCTTCATGTGATCTTGGTTGCTACATCATTTATGGTTATGTTTAATTGTTAAAATGAAATAAATCTATGCTTAACCTAATGCTATGAAAAATCAACATGGTATCAGAGAATAGGTCTTGAAAGAACCCATTGCACAAGCTTCTTTCACAAGAAAAAGGAAAAACATCATTGTTGTCGTACAAGGAAATTAGGGCTTTTACTTGAAGAAGATTTTTCAGCCTCAAAACCATCTAGAAAAGTGTGCCCTCACCCAAGGAACTCTTTAGCACCTTCAGTGCACCTTTTCAATGGGTATATCTCCCAAAAAGTGAAACCCTAGTTTTCACCAGTACCATAAGTACCAGAAAACCAAAAGTACCAGAAGTACCAGAAGTACCAGAAAACTAGAAGTACCAAAAAAATAGAAGCACCAGTCCAGAAATCTAATGGTCAAGTTTCAAGGGGAAAAATTTGGATTTTCACAAATCTGATTGTACCATCATACTTGCCTCAACTCAGCGCATCTATCCACTGGATCAAAATTTAAAATTTTGAAGTTTGAAAAATTAGGGTTTCCTTATAAAATCCTAAGTTGTAGTTGCAGTTGCAGTTTTAGTATCGGTTGAAGTATAAGCTATAGTACTAGTTTCAGTCACCCTTGAAATTCTTAAGAGTTGGTAATTATTATCGTTACTACTAGATGCTACCACTACCTACAAATTCCATAAGAGGTATGTACTCATATATGTTTAAACTATTAAAGATTTAAAGGGTATTTACAGGAGAAGGGATCTCTTGCCATAGATCCAGAAGGATCTCAAGATCCAACAGATTCATAGGAATAATGTATCTATTTGTTATGACATTATTTTGATCTAGGTTGCATCTATTTGTTATGACATTAGGTTGATCAAGGTTTGATTATTCTAATATGAATCTATTTTTATGACATTATTTTGATCTAGGTTGCATGTTGAAGCTATGACCTTCATACTAACCTTTGGTCAAAATTAAAGTTAAGGTAATAGATGGATTAAAGTTGAGATCATAGATTTTATTCTCTAACCCAACCTTTTGTCAAAATAACATATTGTCCTAGTACAAAAGACAAGTTGAAGAAATCACTTGACATATTTAGTGAAGGAGACTTGGAAGAAAAGAAACAGACACTCATTCTTGAGGACAAGACTCTAAGCTCTAGGTTTAATTAATTAAGATGATAAAATTCAAAATTACACATGAAAAAGTTTATTACTACCCCTTTACAAGTAAACACTATAGTTGAGGTAGCAGTATTTGTAAAGTATTATACTTGGTAGCATGTGAGCACATTGAGATAAATGCATAATGTAATAGATACAACTAACATCTCGTCTAGGAGAAACTTCTTGTGTTGATCCTAGGTTACCATGGAGGAATGTTTAATCACAACACTAGAAGAGTGTTGAACTCATTTTGTATTGTATTTCTTACTTTTGACCTTTGATTTAGACAGGTCACAAGTGATAGCTCTAAAAGAGCTACTAAGATGATTATTCGTGTTTTTTTTTATCTACTATTATCAAAAGAGTATTATTATTGTTTGTTGTTTTGTTGACCTTGTTCAAGTCACAAGTGATAACCTTGAGGAAGCCATAGTGAAGGTTGCAGAAGGAAACATATTAGATGAGATATGAAGCAGACTATGTACATGACCATATACATTCATGTACCTAGGGAGAGTAAGTCCAAGCTAGATCCTTTAAGAAGAAAGGATACAATGAATCTTCAAAGACATCTCTAGTAAGAGACAGATTGAGACAAGCAGAGATGTTGTCCTTGAAGAAGAGATAGTTTTTGAAAGAACCAGAGAATCTCAGATGGAGATTGGCAGTGAGATAATACCTTCTCCCCCTTCAAAAATTTAGAGGGAGACAAACATTAGTCCATATTATCCAGGATCTCCAGTTGATATGTTCAGAGATATTGCAGTAAGGCATAAAATGCCTACCTAGACTCACTTTGCAAGAGGCAGCGAAACATACGAGCCTCTCAAGACACATTCCGAGAAAAGAAAAAGAGATTTTCGAGCTATCCTTCAGTCATGAGACACTTTATTAATGTTGAGGCTCCTAGTCTTAGAGAAGCAACAAGAGAAACGGTATGGAAAGATGCCATAATAGAAGAAAACCAATATATCTTAAAGAATGATGCATAAGATATTATTCAAGGACTAGAAAGGGGATTATGTGGTAAATTCCAAGTGGATCTATAAGATCAAGCATGCAGCTGATGGAAGTATCAAGAAATAAAAACAAAATCCATAGACAGAGGTGTCTCATAAGCAAATGGAGTTGCCTATGATGAAACACTTGATCCAGACAACCGATACACTTCCATCTGTACTACCATCCATGAGTTGGAAACTATATCAAAAAGATAGATTCTTGATGAGTTTGGATTTAAGAAAGAATGTTGCTGATACAAACCTATATAATGTTGGTGACGTGAAGATGATCTTGATGATGTATTCAAAAAACATTGTTGTTGGATACAAGTAATCCTTGACTCCTGAAATCGAGATGAAGAATCCAAGTATGATGCACTACTCCTTGGCATAAGAAGTATGATAGAATGCTAAATACACAATGATGGATTTAAAGAAGAATATTGATGATGATTCATATGATACTAATCCATATCTGAATGGATCACTCATGTATCTGGTTAACACCAGACTAAATTCATACCATGCAGTGAATGTTCCTAGTCATTTCATGAGTCAACCAAGATAGACTCACTAGACAACAACAAAACATGTATTGATATATATACAAGACATAGTTGGATATGGTCTAATATATTTCTGTAGTGTGAAACTGATTTTGTAGGATATACCAATTCAGATTGAGAAGAAATTATAGTGGACCAAAATAACACATCCATTAGATGTTCTACTGTGAATTTTTCCATGGTTTCATGATACAGCAGAAAACGAAACTTTGTGGCCTTGAGTACCACAGAGGCAGAGTATTTAAGCATAAAGTGTGTGAAGCAATGTGTCTTCACAAGATTCTAACATATTTACTTGACCACGAGATGGATCCCATGAGGATGACCAAAAGCCGTGAGTAAAATCTCCTTGAGAATCGAGTGTTTCCTGATGGATCGAAATACAATGAGATGAAACATCCTTATTTCAGAGATAAGGTGCAAAGGAAAATTGTACTCATATAGTACCTTCCTACACATGATTAGATTGCAGATATCTTCACCAAACTAACTTTGTGAACAATGGCTCCCTAGTTGAGAGGGAGTGTCGATAGCTCTAGCCAAGACAAAATTTAAAATTCATCTGTGTGAGACTTGTCATGATAAATAATGCCTCCCTAGTTGAGAGGGAGTGTTGATGAATTCATCTATGGGAGACATCCTTCATCTTACAAACCTATGAGATCTAGAACATAGCAGCTATGTCAAGCCTTTCTCGCAACTTACATACCTGAGAGAAATCCCCTATGAAGGGTTCATGGTTCCTTCTTGGCATAGAGTCGAGAACATAGAGATGACCAACTCCATGACGTGAGTGAGAAGAAGTCCAGATGATTATCTATATGAAAAGCGATCTGTTGAGTTAGGACATGCCTGTGGCTGAGAACAAGGTGAACGTGGGAAATCCCAAAAGTGTTGGGAACATCATCATGTGAACATAAATGAAGATTATGTGATGGCCTCCTCTGAGCAGCAAAGTTGATGAGAAGACTCCAGATGATTCTCCTGTTGGTGACAGTGGGAAAACAGATCTGTAGAGTGCATGTGCCTGTGGATGAGCAGAGGTGAACGTGTGAGGACGTGGTTCATCTATCTATTGTAGTGAATCAGATTCATGGCATCCCTATGGAGGTGCCCCTAGTGGATGAGAACTAGTGTGTGTATAAGATCCTTTGATATATATTGTTCAAGAGTCAGACCTACTTGTAACCCTAGTTATTATGTAAAGGGTACATGTCGGCCCCACCTTAATGTGTTTAATAATAAATGAAAAAGATAATTAATATTGATATTAATATTAATAATAATAATAATAAATAATAATAATAATAATAATAAATTATATAGTGACTTAGAGAGGTCAGCCCTGTTGAGATAATAGATGCCTTTGTTTAGTGGTCAAGTCTAATATCAGTAAGAGATGATTCTCCATTGTAGAATCATATCTTCCTTGTGAAAATGGAAATTTCAGCAAACACTTCTACTTGTAAAAGTGGCACACCTCTCTTGGGAACTAGGGTTTCTAGGGCTTAAGGACCCTCTTGTGTGCTAAATCATTCTTGGTGGTGAAAGGTATTTCTCGTGAAGAATATACCAAAATATTTGGCTGTGTTTTTCTCCCTTGTTTGAGAAGGGTTTCCCAGGATATATCATGTGTTCTTATGCATGGTGCTTCTTCATGTGATCTTGGTTGCTGCAACATTTATGGTTATGGTTAATTGTTAAAATGAAAGAAATTCATGCGTAACCTAATGCCATGAAAATTCAACAAATTATCCATATATTCCTATAACTAAAATGACCAGAATAGATGATAGGTTTCCATAACTAAAAGACTCTTGGGATGTAGTGCATTTGGTCTTGGAATCTAGATTTGATGGCTACATCAAAATGTTAACATAATCTCTTTATTTGATATATAATATATAGTTAATAATGTCAATTGAGTGTGAGATAGTGATTATTAGTTGTTATTTACCAATACTAGTTGATTCATCATTGTTATTTTAAAAAACCATGTGATCTAAAATGATTTTTTGGTAGTTCTCTAGGGGGTGTTCTACTCTTGTTAGATGCCTCATGGTCTTTGACCATTAACATGTTTTCTTACCTCCAAGGAATACAATTCTTAGTCAATCAAATATAGGTTCAGGTCTTACTCAAGGACCAAAATATAGTTTCAAGGAAGATAATATCCTAAAGAAAGCTAGTGTCTCTTGTAGTTGTCACTAACACACTCTCTAGTGAGTTTAAGTACTTTGTGATAACATTTGGTCTTAATATCATACAGGAAACCAAATACTATCATGGTTAAAATTTGACCTCTTATATAGTAAAATGTGGAATGTTATTATTATTCAATATAAATTTCAAATTAATTTTCTTTCTTTATTTTTTCTATTCACAATTTCCTGAAATTGTTTCTTCATAATTTCCTAGAAGTGGACAAAACAATATTGATGTTTAGTCTTGACACTATTTGAGTAAAGAAATTTTCCTTTTTCATGGAGGTATATATATTTTTTAATATATTCAATTGTCACAAAGGTATGGAGTTTTTTTAATAATTTTTTTTTTTCTAAATTTTTCAATGTAATAAGTTGAAATAGTAAATTAAAATATAAGATTAAAAAATTAAAATTAAAAAATTCAAAACAAATGGAAAAGTGAGAAAAAAAAACAAGAGAATATTAGATTAAATAAAATCAGTAAAGGAGGTCAAACCTTTTGAAATAAGTGTTATAGCATCTTTTGCGATGCCCTTGCATAGATGCACTTGTTCGCCTGAATCTTAAGTCCATTTCCATCTTCGAGACCAAAATTCCCTATAGTTCCTTCTCTCAATCTTTAATAAACTCCCTCTAGAAAGCCATACACTACTTTTGATTTGACAAGGTGCATATGCAACTTTATGTATGCACTTTACTCCTTAGAATCACGTGTATACATTTATTTGACACAAAAAATATGTAAAAAGTGAATTTTCAGGAAAAGCTCATGGCTTTCTCTAGTTCATTACCTCCTATAGACCATGTATAACTACAATTTTTTTTTTTTATGTATAAATACATGTCATTCAGTATAGGAGAGAAAGCATCATTATGATAGAAAATTTCCACTAAGTTTGTTGGCCCATTCTTTGATTTTCAATATTTCCCCATTCAATTTTGGAAACCTTTGTTTGTAGCACCTTGCTCATCTATCTTGTTTAGGAAGAGACTCATTCTCTTTCCTTGAATTGTCTTTTGTGCATTCAAGAGGTACGACGCATCTTTTGTGGCCCGGCTCGAGGAATCTGGATATAGTTTCCAAGCAGTGCCACAACAATATCTAGTTGTATCTGTCTTTTATTTCATGATGATAATATAACGATAGCTCTATTTTCTGTAACAATCGCATGTTGTTGATTTAGATTCATAAATTATGTATTCATTTGATTATATTGGAACTAACATATTGATCCTAGTTATTATAACTAAGAGTTAGTTGTTGTAGTTACCTTCTTTGCAATATTCTTTCTCTTTGTGTGTAGGTTGACAAAGAAAGATTTGGAGTGAAAGATTGGAGCATGGATTTGTGCAAGGAATATTATCCAAATGTTATAATGTAGGTTAGTCATATTCCTACTCAAAAGTAGTTGGTTAGTTATGAATTCTTAACTGCTTCTTTTAGATAGATCTAGGACTTGGGGTGCAATGTACTCTGTGTGATCTTTTAGCCCAGATCTTAGTGTACTTATCCCCGAAACTAAATTGGAGACTCAAATGGAGAGTTCTCCTTTGGGTTTGAATTAGGTAATTTTATTTTTATTTTGATTCTTTGCTTTATTTATGTTTCTTCTTCGGTAACTATTGTTTCGAACACCAAGACTTTAATTTTAGGATTTTCATCTTGTTCCTTTCAAGTTTTTCTTGGTTTTCTAGGTTATATGTGCTTATTTATTAAATCACAATAACATATATAAAGTCCTTAATGAAGGGATAAGTGTCCACATACACTCCTTTCAATGGATATATAAGCATGTGAGTCTTGGGAGGTAGTGTTTCTCTTCTTTTCAGCCTCTTAAAAACGTGTGTTTTCTCTGTGGGGGATCTTCTTAACTCTCTAAGTTGTCTGAAGCTTGTTTTTAGTCTCAGAAGGTATTTGAAGTTTCAAAATTAAAGAAAAACAAATTTTTTTGGTGCTTCTTTGGGTTCTTTAGGTTTTCTTGGATTGGATAACTATAGGAAACATTTTGTCCTTAGTGTCTGTATTTCTTTATTTTTGTTGCAATCATATTTAAAGCCTGAGTTTTTTCTCTCTAAGTTCAATTCTTTTGTTTCATGCATTCCTTTTGTTTTTCAAACATAAAAAGAAACATTTTTTTGTTTTAGCATCTTTTATTTAATTTTTTCTTTAGTAGCAAAAAAAGAAAAAGCTACTTTGTTGTTAGATAGTTTTCTTCCTTTCTGTTGTGGATTTTTCTTTCATATTTGAGAGAATAAAAAGGATCCTTTTATAGGAATTTGTTTTTTCTTTTCATCGTGAAGATCATTTAAAAGGAAAAAGAAAAATGAAAACTATTTCATTTTTCTCTTTTTTTTTCTCTCACAATCTAGGAAATGCAATTCATGCATTATGCTTGCTTGAAACTCATTTCATTGAAGAATTAGTGTGAAGTAGTTTCCTTTTCCAGTATTCTTATAAGTTACCTTTTTCAAGAGTCTCTGAAACATCATTAGTTTCATTTCCATTCCTTCTGAGTAAAAAAATCCACTAAAATGAATGCTTAGTGAAAATTAACTAGATTGTTTTGTTTATAGTAACACCAATTAGTCTAGGGTGTAGGGCCTTTGAACAAGATTGGATATTTAACCCTCTAAGACCGTTCAAACTTAAAAAAAATATTGTTGATTAATGAGCGATACAAATTTAATCTCACATAGGTTTTTTTGGGGAATTTCCTTTAATACAAGAGTTAAATCTTAGGTCACATAAGGATAAGCAAGAGATATATCTCCTCTTCTATGTATCTAAAAATTTATGGATCATTGTGTATTTGGGAGTTTCCTAAGTACCACTTGGATGCTTGAAGTGCCAGTTCTTTTGGGAGCTTTGGGATTAGTTAACCTAACCATACACATTATTCCGAATGATGATGGTTCCCCACAAGATCTTATTGCAAAGGGAAATATCATTGTACCTAGGGAAAATGATAAATTATTGCTTTGGATCCTTTGGAGGGTGTTTGTCTTCATGAGGACACTTGCAACATTGGTGAACATTGCAATTAGCTTATCATAACTATTTATCACTCCATTGATCATTATCTAGAATTAATCAACTCGTATTAGACCCCAAAAGGTGCCTTTCAAAAATTATGATTTCTTTGGACTTAGGACCTAATCCATCTAGGATGAGGTTTTGGTAATGTAGTTTGTGTGTGTTATTCCTCTTAGGATGTTTTAGTGGTGTGATTTGTTTTTCTAATTTTCCTTAKGTTTTGTCTCTACTTCATGTTTTGCATCATTGATTCAAGGTGGATGACCAATCACTCCACCAATTGAGAAGGACCTCTCATCCTTCGCTTGAAAAYGTGGAGCCACTTCCTAGAAGGAATGGTATTTATATACCATTTATTCATTAAAGATAGTGCATGAGATTTTAGAAGACATGAAATATTTTGCAAGTGAGAGACTTGTGCATAAGAAAAATATGGATAAAGTTATTGGGAACACTGACCAAGAGACCTTTTCCTAAGGGGATTCTTATGTTTTTCCTTTCTTTGGAAACATTGGTTCCCCTTTAGTAGCCACTTTGAACATTCTTGGGTTGAATGTAGGACTACCGTTTTGGTTTTGGACCACTCCAAATGTCATGAACACTCTTTATGCTTCTCATATAAGAACCTTATGTCATGGCCACCACATTTATGTTAATCCTTTACCTTCTTCATAATTCATGTCTACTTCTCATCCTTTCGCCTCATCTGGTGAAAGTCCTGTTACTAGTAACCATAAGTAAAAAGGGAATAGGAAGAGGAAGAATGAAGTCACCAATCTCTGCAATTCATTCTAGAGACCTAGAATCAATTTATGCAAGTCATGCTTGGGGCTCAAGTCCAATCACTTCTAGTCATACAATAGATAGATCGCCAACCTATACAATTCATGTTGGAGATATGAAGCCATGTTATGCAAGCCATGTTGAGGGATAGAAGCTAGTTAATGAAATTTATACTAGAAATAAGAAACCAGTCACTCTGATTCATGCTCATGTAAATACACCAACCAATTCCTGTGATAGTGGGGGCATTGATACTATTGTGGAATATACATGAAGAGGAAATAAGCCTAAGTTCCCTTCCAATATTATCAAGATAGATCACCTTACTCATCCATGTCATGCTATTCCAAATGTACTAAGATTGTGGTCCCTGTCTAAAATACCTTCTAATCTTGAGTCACCTTTTCTTTCCTACCAGCCTATTCAATCATTGGTTGATGGAGTGATTCAGTTGATGCAATCTGATGCCAGTACCACTCTTATTTTGGTAGGTGATGTTGATACTGAGAGGGGGGTGAATCAATATCAAGTACAATTTAAAAAGATTTTTCAACTTATACTTAAACCATTCAATTATATCCAATGAGAAATGAAAAATAGTATAAGAGTTACACCAATACATCACAATACACCATGCACAATATATGATAAACAATCAATAGTTTTTGTTCAAGGGAAGTAATGACTTCCAAAGGTAGCTACAACTTCCAAATGTAAAGGGAGGGATAAACCTCCAAGAGGAAGATACAATCCTCCAATATCAAGAGAGATTTGAACTCTCCATCGTTGCCCCTTCCTTCCACCCAAGAATATATGAGAGATAATAAAACTTTACATTAAATCATCACCATCAACCAATCATCACATAGAACCTAATAATGCTTCCTGAGACTTCTTCAATTTATACAATTCTTTAATTCTTGGAGTACTATGATCCTATAGATAATATCACTCAATGTATTCTCTGAAACTCCTTAAATTTTCATTCCTTGAATCCTCCCCAAAAAGAGGTTATAGAAAGAATGGTATATTTAATTCAATTCTGGTCTATTCAGAAGACCCAACTTGTACAACATGCTCCATGCTCAATATTTAACGTCCAATTCTAAAACTTGCACATAAGAAACTGAAGTCCGTAATATTTCGAATGGAAGTGGTCCCACTTCATTTGGATTCTATATGAAGAAGTTATGATTTTTGTACCCGAAACACTTGTTTATTGACTAGCTTCAGGATTGGTCACAAACCCTATCTTCCACAGAGTGTATCTCCATAATTATAGCGAATCAAGAGCTGAAATTTTTACCAGAGGTACCTTGATATGTCTTATCAATACCATAGAAATTGCACCATCTGAATCTTTCTATAAAAAAAGTTATAGAAAAAATGGTAAGATGACTTGAAAATAACATACCTTAGAACACATCACCAAAAGACTTAATCCTCCCTTGAAATCCGGCCTTCTTTTCTTCTTATTTCCTCTGAAATTCAACTTGTATCAAATGAATGTATAATGATGTTTATTTATACCATTTATGTCATTTCCTTTTAACATTAGGGCCGACCTGACACTTTCTTATTTTGTAATTCTTTTATTTAATTATCTTCAGGGCCTACATGTACTTCCTTCTTCAATTCACTTTGTCATCTTCGAAAATTCATTTCTCCTCAACCATGAGGATCCACGTGATGTGCCACATACCACCGGAAACAAAATGATGTATACTATCCATCCATGGGTTTTGTATCTGCATGTGCATTTTCCTTCATGTCCAAATACCTTCATCAATCTTGTAGTCCAAAACCCATGACTAGGGTTGACATCAATGACAACAACCAATCTTCCAACAGGTGATGTGTATAGTGACCATGTTGTTTAAAAACCTATACAACCAATGTTTTATGATGTGGTTAAGCTTATACAATCCTCAATCGATCCCACTCTTCTCTTAGAGATTTGTTGGATTACTGAGAGGGGGCTGAATCAGTAATAAATATTTTTAATCATTTTTAACCACAATATATAAGTGTTGTTTATCTTTATGATCGATATATCATTATCATTCAACAAGTGAAGAGTAAATAAACTATGAACAATGAAAAATCATACACATACAAATTACACCACTATTTTTATGTGGAAACCCAATGCGGGAGAAAACCATGAATTTTTTTTCTTATGTCTATAATAATTACATTCATTGGAAGCACCAACTTCCTTTGTTCACCAACTACAACTAGAAGGAGGCTCCAACCCCTTATATTTGTAGGCTATAACCTGAGGGAATATCCAACTCCCCAATTCTATGGATACAACCAAAAGGAGGCTACAACACCCTATGTTCTCTGGATACAACCAGAAGGTGGCTATAACCACCTATGCTTGTCCCATCCACCCACCTAGAAATATAAGTGTCAAGTAAATGATGAAACCACTGCCACACTATCACTATGAGATATACCAATGTAAACCTGTACCAATCTGTGCAACAAACTATAACCAACCTGTACTAAGAATTTGTACCAACATATACCAAATATACTAACAACCTGTACCAATAATATCCTCAATATATCAGATCTGATAACATGGATATCATACAATACCAACAACTTTAGAAATACATCATAACCAAAATCCAAATACCATAAACCCTTACACAAAACCATGTGCCAAACCTCACTAACAATATTTCCAAATATGTGTCTTCAAGCATGAACTAGCCATATACCTAGATCACCAATAGATGCTTCTCACAAAATACCATAAGATATACCAATAAGACTCATAAATGCACCAACAATATACTTTAATACATATGCCTCGAAACCATTCTACAACAAGCCCTAAACTTCCAAGAGGGAATCCAACAACTTTACAAGGAACACCCTAAACCAGATTCATAGATTCGATAATACACATATGAAAACCATACATTTTTATTCTTGTAGTTGTGGATCTATTACGGATATGTTTCTAACCGTGATTATGTAACTACGATTTAGCTGCCGTAATTTTGTTTTCGTGATTCTGTTGTCGCAATTCTTCTTCTGCTATTCTCTTGTCGTGGTTCTACAACGATGATTTTTCTGTCGCAAATTTGATCTATCAATAATACCTTCCAAATAACCTTTCACAAATGGATATTCAATTATATTGAAAACAGGTGCTAATAGGAGGCCCCTGCTCTCTTATTTATACTCTCCAAGTAGCTTCCTCTAGGGGTTACCTTCTAACCAACTTAACTCAACTTCCTTCTTTTAGGGCTAACCCACTTCTAACCACTTTTCCACTTACAACCAGTTTATCCACAAATAGTAATTTCTCTACTTTTAGTTCCAACTAATTAATATTTAATTATTTTCTTAATGCAACCACTCAACCCATGATTAACTCCTAGTTTCACCCACTTGACTAGTCAACATCTTGTAGTAGCTTCTAGAATAATTGAAATTCTTTGACCTTCTAGGGGATTCTAGATAACTTATGAGGGTTATCAAACTTAACAAGGCCATAAATATCTAACCGTGAGGCGTTATGTGATATTCCACATATCATTGGAAATGTCATGACATGTACTATCCATTTAGAATAGTCTTACATGAAAACATATTAATATTCATACTGTTATCCCCACTTTTCAAGGATAACTAGGAGATCATGTATTGAGGCCCATAGGTTCTAGACATGGAATACCGAGAGCAGGATTGACCTGAGCATGGCCCTACAGGGCCCCACCTTTTCTTCAGACATCATCTTTGTCATATCAACAACAACAACATACATCACCATCGGCTTGATCCTGCATCAGAAGAGGTTCTTGCTCCATGAAGTAATTGGTCCAGGTATCATGGTATGTGTCACTTTTGATCATTGAGACCTTTAAATATATGGATCTGATTCCTTTTATCTCTAACAACTGCTTGGATCTTASATTATCCCACTTGACCATGCTTGGGGAAATTGACAGGGTGCCCTAGCAAGCCTGTGCGCGTAGGTCTTGGTTCTCCACTGGGGGGATTTCTGAAAAGCCATCGTATGCTCCCATCATAGCACTTCTGTTTCATCTTATCTCCCACTCATTTATCCCATTCCCCTTGTCYAGGCATTGGTTTGACCTATTTGCAGGATTGCACCTTATATCATGGGAAGAAGGGGCTAAAGGCCTAGAAGGTAAAATCAACTAATAAAATACAAAATCCTAGAAATAAAACCTCAAGATGCTTCACCTAGGGATCCTTGAGAAGGCAGTAAAAGGCCTCTTAGCAAGAAACAAGAAGGACCTGAAAAATAACAAAATAATACCTAGTCAGAGGATAGGGGGTCTCATCACAAGCTAGCCTATTAGGTCCATGGGTGCCTAACAGTATGACATTGCCACCATTTGGTTACCATGCCAGGGAAATGACTTTTGGTTTCATGGCCAAGGGAAAGGGGGTCTCATCACGAGCCAACCTTCTCATCTCTGTGAAAGTACTTATGGGTAATGCTGTCAGCTCTGGTCACCATGCGAAGGTAGTGTCCCCTGGTTAGTTCTTGAACAAAAAAGCAAATAAAAGAATAAAACAAGAATAAAAAGAATAAATTCAAGAATGGGCTTGGAAAAAATGCATCCATGATAGGTACAACTCACCTTCTACAAAGGCACCCATAGGTAACACTTATGCATCCTTGGTCCTCACTGCACCCACATGTTTTGACATCCCCTAACCACATCACCTCGCTTACATGGCTTGGGTGAGATATTTTTGGAAACTTTCTTTTTCTTATGGACACTAGCCCAATAGGATGCCTTGTCCTTTTCTCCAATCTTGTATTGCAGGTTTTTTTAATGTCTTTGAGCTATTGACTGATGTATTAGGGGTTTTATGCTTATTTTTAATAATATTGATGATGATATTTTATTGGCATTGCTATGATCTGTGTGACTGATGAGCCCATGGAGGGCATATATTTTGATGTGCAGGACCATCCCCGATGGATAGATAACATTTGGACTAGTACACATGGGAATATGATGAGTTCGAACCTCCATGGGGCTGAAGAGCCCACCAGATGGATGTTGAGACCCCATCAGGGGGTAGAGATAGGACAGATCTTGATTAGGGGTTTTTCACTTGAGAGGAAGAGGACGTTCCACTAGAGACACTCTGACATGACTAGACCTAGGGGGAATGACCCCTTTTTAGTGGAATGCTAGCCTTGGAAGAATTAGGACGTCCTCATATTCACCATGATGTCATACAGCTTCATGGATGCTTTTGGAGGCAGACTAAGAAGTAATGGCACATGTGGCATGTTGGAGAGGCCCCTGGGGGGATAACGTTTTGCTCCTGCATGTTTCATTTTCCTTAGAAAGGACTAGCGTCTCCCTTGAAGGGGGTTTTACTCTCTTTTCTACTTAATTAGGGTTTTAATTTGACAATTTAATGTAAAAACAATATTGTTTTGGTATTATGGCCTTGTCGGCATTTTTATGACCTAAAAAGTAAATTAGGTCATTGATACACTATATATTGAGGGTTTTGACTCTCATTTTATCATCATATTTCACTCACCACTTGGTCAGGTCTGAAATTTGCGCCCTATTCTAGGGTTTTGGCTGATCTAGTGAGGCACACTTGTTGAAGGAAGACAAATTTTGGCATTTTATGGTGTTTCTCTTGAAGGAAGGTGTTGCAACTAGGGTTTGCATGGTTATTTCTTGATGAATTGTAAGTATTTTTCTACAAAAATTCTTGAATGAATGGTTGTAGTATAATTTCTTACATATGTTATTTATTTTTCTGAATCAAAACCCTATGTGACAAGCACACAAGTAGGTCCTTGTCTCATGTCCCCTGATAGAGAACATTTTAGCCATTGAAGGAGAGAAAGAGAGCCTAGCCATAGCTACAATCCCTGTCTCTCTTTCCCCTATGCTAACCGTACCATTTAGAATCCAAGAGGAAGAAGGCATCCTAGGGCTAGGTTATATACACTTAGGGTCGTTTTTCTTTTGGGGTTTGATGAAAGAGACTTATTGTAGAAACACTCTCCCTCATTAAGCCTTCTCGTCTTGTTTTTGTGCTTCATCTGAGCTATATGTTTGTCAAGAAGGAGGAGAGAGCACGAGGCCTTGATTTAGCAACACCGGAGTGGGCCTCTCTCCCCTAGGGTTCCGATTTTGAGGCCCTGCTTTAGGAGCACTTAAATTTTCTTCCCTCTAGTCCTTGAAATCTTTCCTCCTTCAACCTATGAGTCCTTCACTTATGACTCCATTAAACCACAAGGCACTAATCTAAGACCTCAAACGTTGAAGCAGAACTTGATCTAAACTCTCTCAAAGCTTTTTAATTGAAACCCTAACTACACTAGCCCTAACTCTAGCTAACCCTACTAACCCTAAGTTGCTGACATCATCCTTGGTTATTACATCTCAATGAAACAACATTTTATTTTATGAGCAATTGAATGGTAGTTAAAGGAATTAATTGAGTTGAGTATTGATTAGTTGTATTGAATGCCAAATCRTTCTAGTATCTATTGATGAAGTGACATTACTTTTATTGCTATTTTGTAAACATTGACTTTGTCAACATTTACTTTCAAATTGCTTATATTGAATATTAGATAGTCTTTGATATATATGAAGTACTAACCAAAGCCTACATATATCAGTTTATTTTTTCTTTGTTCTCGGRTAGGGATTCCACTTGGTTATATTTATTGGCTATAAGCTAGACTATMTGTTTTGGTGGTGATCAGTGAAGGGGGAAACTTGTCATTATCTAACTATCCTTTAGCCTCTTCAAAACCCCAGGTCACTGGGGACGTCTCCCCTGGGTCTCACCTCCCTAAAGAGAAAGAACCTCCCCATTGTGGTGACATTGGGTGGGATAGGTTCCTGTTACGCCAGTTTAGCCTTCTAATTTATAACCTTTCTTCCTAGCTACAAATTGTGCGATAACATTTTGGCGTCGTTGTTGGGGAACACTGATTCAATTCTCCTCAGATGATAAATATTTTTGGTAAGACTTTCCTCAAAGCCTTATCTTACAAGATTACCTAGCGACTCCACTAGGGTGTTTTCCCTATTTCTTTGATAGTTTCAAGAAAACTATCTGGTGACTCCACTGATGATGAATCCAACAATTACTTCACAATGGGATCTCGAGAATTACAAGCCTTTAGACATGAATAACATCCCGAGGTACCCTCAACAAATTCCCTTTGAATACATAAATTTTCTCCCTGGATTCAGTGGTGGTGATAGAGAAAGAGATGACTATCATATGAGAAATTTCTAGAACTTCTTCCTATCCTACCCTATTGATGATTATGCTGAAGACGTGGTCATGAAACTTTTATCGACCACTCTTTGGTGCAATTCCAAAGAATGGTATGAAAACCTCCCTAATGCCAACATCAAAACTATGGAGCAATTTGATAAAAACTTTCTCGAGATATGGGGTATCCAATTAGAAGACATCCCAAAAATTTTAAAATAACTTGAGCATATAAAGAAAGCTGAGGATGAAACTATCGGAGACTTCCAGAATAGATTTGAGAACATTCTATATCAGATTCCTAAGAGTCATCATCCCGAGGAGAGATACCTAGTCCATGTCTTTACTTGTGCACTTTTGGGATACCTGAGTTTCTCTCTTAATGAGATAGCCCCAAGGACGCTCGATGAATCTTACTACATGGCTATAGTGATTGAAGAGAAGATCTCCTCATTTGATATAGGATGCATCTTTACCTTAAGTACTATCAATGGAGAGAATTTGTTTACCCTTTAGAGCTTCGTCATTGATCTCCAAGAAGAAGGGGAACAAACCATAGATCAACGAGCGATTGCTGAAGAAATAGTTGAGGAGCCGAAACCCAGTAATGAAGTATCATCATGCTCTCTTCCTCTTGATGAAGTGATTCATAATCCTTCACCACCTACAAAACAACAAGATGATAAGGTTAGTTTATTTCCTTTTTAGGATTTTGATGATACCTTATTCCATGATTCAAAGAGTGATGGAGAAATGGAATCCCCGAATAAAGAGCATCTTCCTTGCTACATGACCAAAGAAGAAAGGGATACTCATGAGGATAATACAGTAATGTGTATTAAAGATACCCAAGTCCTCAAAGATCCTGCACAAGAAGAAAAAGTGAGTTACCCTCCTCTCCAAGATTTCGATAATTGTCTACTTTATGATTTAGGAAAAGAAGAGGAAATGGGTGAGCTTTTGAATGTTTCGAACCCTCCATGTTATGATACTGATACTGACATAGTTGATTTTGATGAGTTCATACATGTTGGGAGATGTAGGTGGGATGAAGTTGGTTATGATATGGATCTTATCTATGACATAAACAGTCATCTCCAAGTGTCGCCTTTGCAATTATCACAACATGCTCTTGACCAGTGGAAACAAGGAGATGAGATTTTTACCGATTCTCCCCAAACACCCAAGGATGACTTGATGCTATGCTTTCCTAATAATTTTCTGTCATACCTTGAGGACTTTCATGATTTCTCCTCTGATAATTTGGATCTATTCTATGAATATGACTATCAACCACCATTGTGCTCAAGTTTCGACATGAGTAAGAGCATTGTTTTCCTAAGAAAAGATTCTCATGACCTTTTTCTCCAACCACCTTTTATTACCTTACCTTGTTGTATCATTAAAGGTGTAGTTGGGAATTATACCTTTTGCATTGAGTTTCTTCTGAAGAAAAACCTATAATCCAAGGGTTGGTTGAATATTACAAGCTTAAGTTTATCATATCAGTTTTTCAACCTTCCCTTGAGAATTTGCCAGTCGTCTGATACATCCTTGTCAATCCCTTCCCAAACTTCAAAGGCTGAAAAAGTCCTAGGTGGCCAGTGTGTAGACCTTTTGAGTTAGTGTTCTAAACCTTAGGATTTTCATGACCCATTTCGGAGGTGGATTGAGTGCTTTCCTCAGAGATGGACTTGGAAACATTTTATCCCTCCCACCTACCTCCATGAGTTAGACTTTGATATTTCTGATGATATGATATATATTCTAACTCATGACATTTTTGTGCTTGGTTTATCACTATTTTGGTTTATGATGAAGCACAAAGGCAGGTATCATAGGACATTGCTGAATTGGCTACATTGGTCATTTGATTACATCAAACATCCAGCCAACAGGTAAGTAAAGCTAGGTAATTTTCTTTACATTCGCATATTGATTGCTTTATTTTATTCTATATATATTTATATGTATGCTGGGGTGGAATTACCACCCCAATTTTGTTATGGATACTCCTATTGAGATTGAGCAGGTCTGGAGGTTATGCCAGAGATGCTAAGGTTTTCATGTGCTCTATGGTGAGCACATGTCCCCAAGTTGGAGCCAGATGTTATCCCCACTTTTCAGGGATAACTAGGAGATCATGTCTTGAGGCCCACAGGTCCTAGACATGGAGCACCGAGAGCGGGATTGACCTGAGCATGGCCCTGGAGGGCCTCACATTTTCTTCACTCATCATCTTTGTCTTGTCAACAACAACAACATCCATCACCATTGGCTTGATCTTACATTAGAAGAGGTTCTTGCTCCATGAGGTAATTGGTCCAAGTATCATGGTATGTGTCACTTGTGATCATTGAGACCTTTAAATATATGCAATTGATTCCTTTTATCTCTAACAACTGCTTGGATCTTACATTATCCCACTTGACCATGCTTGGGGAAATTGACAGGGTGCCCTAGCAAGCCTATTCCCCTAGATCTTGGTTTTCCACTGGGGGAATTCTTGAAAAGCCATCGTCCACTCCCATCATAACACTATTGTTTCATCTTATCTCCCACTCATTTATCCCATTCCCCTTGTCCGGGAATTGGGTTGACCTATTTACAGGATTTCACCTTATCTTGTGGGAAGAAGGGGCTAAAGGCCCAAAAGGTAAAAGAAGATGGTAAAAGACAAAATCCTAGAAATAAAACCTCGAGATGCTTCACCCAGGGATCCCCGAGAAGGCAATAAAAGTCCTCTCAGCAAGAAACAAGAGGGACTCGAAAAATAACAAAAAAACACCTAGTCATAGGATAGGAGGTCTCATCACGAGCTAGCCTATTAGGTCCATGGGTACCTAACAGTATGACATTGCCACCATTTGGTTACCATGCCAGGGCAGTGACCTTTGGTTGCATGGCCAAGGGAAAGGGGGTCTCATCATGAGCCAACCTTCTCATCTCTGTGAAAGTACATGTGGGTAACATTGTTAGCTCTGGTCACCATTCCAAGGTAGTGTCCCCTATTTAGTTATTGAAAAAAAAACAAATAAAAGAATAAAACAAGAATGAAAATAATAAAGGAAAGAATGGGCTTGGAAAAAATGAATCCATGACAGGTACAACTCGCCTTCTACAAAGGCACCCATAGGTAACATTTATGCATCCTTGGCCCTCACTGCACCCACATGTTTGGACACTCCCTAACCAAATCACCTCACTTACATATCTTGGATGAGATCTTTCTAGAAACTTTCCTTTTCTTATGGACACTAGCCCAATAGGATGCCTTGTCCTTTTCTCCAATCTTGTATTGTAGTTTTTTGTAATGTCTTTGAGCTATTAACTGATGTATTAGGGGTTTTATGCATATGTTTAATAATGTTGATGATGAGATATGATTGACATTTATATGATCCATGTGACTGATGAGCCCATGGAGGGTGTAGCTTTTGATGTGCAAGACCATTCCCGATGAGCAAGTACCATTTGGACCAATACACATGGGGATATGACCAGTTCAGACCTCCATGGAGATAAAGAGCCCATAAGATGCATGTTGTGACCTCATCAAGGGGCAAAGACAGTACAGATCTTGATCATGGTTTTTTCACCTAAGAGGAAGAGGACGTTCCACCAAGGACACTCCGACAGGACTAGACCTAGGGGGAATGACCCCTTTTCAGTGGAACGCTAGCCTTGGAAGGCTTAGGACATCCCCATCTTCACCATGACATCATCCAACTTCATGGATTCTTTTGGAGGTAGACTAAGAAACAGTGGCACGTGTGGCATGTTAGAGAGGCACCTGGGGGGCTAATGTTTTTCTCCTGCATGTTTCATTTGCCCTAGAAAGGGCTAGCGCCTCCCTTGAAGGGGATTTGACTCTCTTTTCTGCTTAATTAGGGTTTTAATTTGACAATTTAATGTAATAGCAATATTATTTTGGTATTATGGCCTTGTTGACCTTTTTATGACCTAAAAAGTAAATTAGGTCATTGATACACTATATATTGAGGGTTTTGACTCTCATTTTATCATCATCTTTCACTCACCACTTGGTCAACTCTGAAATTTGCACCCTATTCTAGGGTTTTGTCTTATCTAGTGAGACGCACTTATTGAAGGAAGAAAAATTTTGGCATTTTATGATGTTTCTCTTGAAGGAAGGTGTTACAATTAGGGTTTGCATGGTTATTTCTTGATGAATTGTAAGTATTTTTCTGCAAAACTTCTTGAATGAATGGTCGTAGTCTAATTTCTTTCATATGTTATTTATTTTGCTGAATCAAAACCCTAGGTGACAAGCACACAAGTAGGTCCTTGTCTCATGTCCCCTCATAGATAAACTTTCAACCATTGAAGGAGAGAAAGAAAGCCTAGACGTAGCTACACTCCTTGTCTCTCTTTCCCCTATGCTATCTGTACCATTTAGAATCCAAGAGGAAGAAGATGTCTCATGCCTAGGTTATCTACACTTAGGGCTATTTTTCTTTTAGGGTTTGATGAAAGAGCCTTGCTGTAGCAACACTCTCCCTCATTAAGCCTTCTTGTCTTGTTTTTGTGCTTCATCTGAGCTAGCCATTTGTCGAGAAGGAGGAGAGAGCATGAGGCCTTGCTTTAGCAACACCAGAGTGAGCCTCTCTCCCTTAGGGTTCCTGTTTTGAGGCCTTGCTTTAGCAACACTTCAAAACATTTCCCTCTAGTCCTTGAAATCCTGCCTCCTTCAACCTGTGCATCCTTCACTTATGACTCCATTAAACCCTAAGGGACTAATCTAAGACCTCAAATGCTAAAGTAGAAATTGATCTAAACTCTCTCAAAGATTTTGAATTGAATTCCTAACTACACTAACCCTAACTCTAGCTAACCCTACTAACCCTAATTTGTTGATGTCATCCTTGGTTATTAAGTCTCAATGCAGCAACGTTTTTTACGCAAGACCCCCTGCCTCAACAGGTTCTGTGCGACCTCCCAGTCTATAGATCATTCTAAACCTTTCCCTAAGTCAGATTGACTCTTCGATTTTCCCCACAGGGAATATCTCACACACACAAGGGTGTATCCACAGGTTCTTAGGAGTTATGTCTGCGTGATCAAACACAGGGTGCTAACTCTACACAAAGGATCAACAAATATGACTGAGACCTTTACCAAAAAAGGAATTTTGGATTTCATGACTTCGTGAATCCTAATGTAAGTTTCTTGACTCTTCAACCTATGAAACCCAAAATGTCAACAAAGGTTGACTCCTTCAATGCGCCGACCACACGCCACTTGTTTCCCACTAATTTCAGCTTTTATGGACTTGAGCGAACAACCAACAATCGTTCCTCTTCCCTTATGATTCCGTAAATTATGAAATTTCTCCTCTGGTGAGATCGACGGCCTTTTGGGATTTTTGTTGAACCTTGACCACTCCTTTGAATTCCGCCACATGTATCCTCTGACTGATACTTGGGACCCAACTTTTGGTGTTTCTCTCTTCATGATTTTAGGAGTTGTGTTGAACTTGCAACTCTACCACTTGAGTCCCGAAACCTTGAAACCCGATTGGGGCCCAATGGCTATTGTCCCTTAACCTTTCGGGAATTTTTCCTTTCACTCTTCAGGATTTTGTGAATCGTGAAAATCCATAGCAGAGAGTTTCCTTACCTTTCGAAACTCCAATTCCCGAATTCTTGAAGCCTCACCTCCCACATGATCTACAGCTGAGATCTTCCTCGATCCAATGGCTCTGAATCTTTCAGGATTTCACCACCTAGGAATCTCTTATGCTCGATCCAAATCACTGGTCACTCCATTCCCCGAACTTCGATATAGAATTCTCATACGAGATCTAATGGCTCTCATTGATTTGGATCCAACGGTCATTACTCCTCCTGAGCTTTGAGTATCGAAATACACTCTCTTTAACCTTCTCTRTGATCTGTGAGATTTAATGGCTCATGGAATTTATCACTTCTCCATGAAGCGTCTCCATCGTCCGTTTCTACTCTTGTTACCCCTTTCATGATTCRGGAGTTGGAGCAACCATGGATTTGGCCTGCACTCCAACCTCACGATTCCCGAATTCATGAAAATGATCCAATGGCTTAACAAAGTGCGATCAATGATTCACGTTGATTCTGAATCCTAAGGTGATGGGTTCATCTACCTCTAACCATGTTTCAACTTCCTTTGATCCTAGTGTCCTCGCGATTTCATGAGTTCTCCACACAGAATTCTGACCATCCGTTCTACTCTTATGTGCGGATTCCCAGAGATTAAACTCCATGTGCCTCCCTCTGGATCCAATGGTTATCAATCCTTTGCACTAGATCTGATGGCCTATATATGTTTCTCTTCCTTGTGCACTTTCCTGCGTGCGTCTGGACGTAGAATTCAACGACCCAGATCTCACCTCTCCAGATGATCTAACGACAACTGTGATCTACCTTGAGCAAGCCCTTCTTCCTTTCCCTTGGAAGATTTCTTTCTCCAAAAGGTGTCGACCTTTGTCTCTACTACGAAGCCTATAACCTTGTCTCCCACCTGTATTATAAGAGGCGTTCCTCCTCCTAAGATTTATTTCTCTGAATCTCAAAGGTTCTTTCAAACTCTGCAACCTCTTGCAGAACCTTTGCATGAAATGGTGCTATCTCTTCTGATCTTATCTATGGCTCTGACCTCAAAGTGTCTATGTCCCTTTCTCTCCTTGAAGGTATGTAAGTGTCCTCTGGMAACTTCCTACTCAAGCATGCTTTGCTGAGCCTGCAGGGTGTTCAGTAACCCTGTGAGTGTCTCCTCTTGTGACACTTCTCTTATCTCTAAAATCAAACAAGAGTTACTTCTGTGCACACTTGTACCAACTCAATGCCCACCTGGAAGACTTCTCCAGAACCMTCAGTGACTTTGTCTTSTCACCAMACTTGAAATAGAGTTCTCCTCAATGCATCCTGTGCATTTTCTCAATGCCCTCATGACAGAGCCTTTATAGAATTCTCAACAATTATGATTCTCCTCTCTGTTCTCTCCTCTACACAGTTTYTCCTTCAAGGTGTTCAACAACCTTGAGGCTTCCTCCTTGAGTCAATGACTTTAGCTAGTGCACCCTCATGGCACGTCTTTGTCTGAAATTTCGCAGAATTTAGAAGTGCACTCTTGCACTGGTTTTTCAGAGACCACAGTACTCTATCATACACTCTTGCATGAAACCACAAAGAATCCAAACTTGAAATCAAAGAACTCTCAGATAGGAAAATCTATCTATCCATGCAAATGCACATCTAAAATACATCTACAACATATCATCAACACATAAATACATTCATTCATGAACTCACAAACACATGAACAACAACATGCAGGAAAAAATGATATGATTGTATTAATATAAAATGCCTCTTTACAATGTGAGCTCATACTGCAACAGAGTCATGGCTTCCTCTCTTCTCCCTATTCGTTTTGTTCTTCTCTACCTAAATTAAATCTAGATTCAAAGACGATCTTTTTACAGAGAGGGACTCCTCGAGATCTTCCCTCCATCTCACCAACTCTCATTAAATTACATTCAATTACATTGAATGGCTGTCTAGTTTGAATTAGATGTAGATCTTAGCCTTACAACCATTTAAGGCAAACTTTATCTAAAGCCTGCGCACATGCATGGCTTTTGGCTCTACCAGCCTTACAACATTTAATACAATTTTGAAATTTTGAAAAATGAGAGGGTTGTGCCTCTCTCCTTCCATTGAATGTGYGCTTTGATGTGTTGGATGGATGGYGCATAGGTGGCTTGGAGCRATGCTCCTGCAAAATACTCCTCAGATGTAAAAATCATGAGCTTCTTCTCATGAGCTTCCCAACACTGYTGTTGAAATCCACCTGGATCCCAAACAAMTCTTTGGAKATATCCATATGCTCCACCACTTTGCTATTGTTGTTGCTTCTGATACTCTTCTACTATGGTAGGTTCTCCTCTACTCATCTTCCCTTTGCTTACCACTTCTGCTGATATGATCATTAGCCTTCTGATCTCCTCAATTATCTTGTCCAGCTTCTCCTAGGGCTGGCTCTCCTTTTGTAGCCTGCTCCGCTGCATTTCTTCCATGCAAATGGGTAGATCAACTAGATCTCCCATGCCATATTCTTCCTCTGTGGCCTCAACTTGCCACCCTGCTGCAAAATTCAGCTCTGCAGTCTTATCTTCTTGATTGACCTGTCGTTTAGTCACCTTCTTTGATAGACTTTATTTTTCTATTTCTCCTTGGGTTGGTTGAATTCCAGCTTCCTCCAGATGCTCCCTAAACTGGAATTTTCCTTCATCTATTGTTGCATGCCTTGACATTGCAGTCATCATCAACTGTTCAGCTCCCTGGCTGAAATTTTCAAGCAATTCCTTAGAATTATCCTCTACTAACATCTGCATGACTGTCTTCTCTCGAAAATCATCTACTGGTTCTGGATTGTTCAACCAATCCTCTAACATTTCTAGCTCCTTCTCCCATGGAGTGAGCATATTAACTATGTGTTCCTCTTCTTTTTTTTAGGCAGCTTCTGAAATCTATTCCATGTCTTTGACAGTCACAACTGGCTGTCCTTCTGCTATTGTTGCCTCTATAACACAAGATCTCGCCTCAACTAGGCTAAGTGGCAGGAATATTTCAATTCCTCCAATGATCAGAAAGTGTGTCTGATCCTTCTCTATCATCTCCTCTCACTGACTCGAACTCATCCCTCAGTTCATGAGACTTTCAGACAGTCTCATCTGCTCTCCCTTGTCCACCTGGAAATATGGGATTTCCTCTTTGCCCTCATGGAAGTCTATGAGATCCTCCAGCGATCTCATCTCATTGCCCTCCTAAAAAACTGAATTTTCTATTTTTCCCTCCTGGTAGTCTTTGAGATCATCCTGTGACCTCTTCTTATTACAATCTAAAATTGGTTCACTACCTTCCTGGCAGTTCACGAGATATTCCAACGATCTTTTCTCCTCATCATCACTGAGATTTCTCCCAGATTTTGGCTCAAAGATGTGAACCATTTCTTGTTCACCTCTGAGGCATTCAACATGCCTTAGCCATCCTATTAACAACCTTCACTTCCCTTTGGCCAACAATTTCTTGACTGGCCACTTTTCTTTCCTCCCTAGATGCCATTCATACACCTAATGTGTCTTTGCATATTGTTTCACGTGCAGTGCAAGATCTTCCATCCTTTCCCTCACCTCAGCGAGTTCTTTATCCATTTCATCTTTTCTCTTCTACAGATGGTTCTTCTTTCCATCGCATCCATGGTCTTCAGTAGCCATATTCCTGTTCCTGTCTTCCCTCTTGGCAAACTTGTTGCTATCACTCTGCGACCGTGAGTGCTTCCATCCATTCCTACAGTCCTCCTAACTGTCTATTGAATATTGTGAAACATGAAACAATCATCACGAAGCTTCAACACTCTGTCTTCCTTTTCCTCTAGCTCCCTCTACCTGCAATATACAGACAAAATCAAGATATGATACCACAACTGACGCAACACCCCCTGCCTCAACAGGTTCTGTGCGACCTCCCAATCTTAGGATCATTCTAAACCTTTCCCCGAGTCAGATTGACTCTTCGATTTTCCCCACAGGGAATATCTCACACACACCAGGGTGTATCCACAGGTCCTTATGAGTTATGCCTGCGTGATCAAACACAGGGTGCTAACTCTACACACCTGATCAAAAAATATGATCAAGACTTTTACTGAAAAAGGAGTTTCGGATTTTGTGACTTCGCGAATCCTAATGTAAGTTATTTGACTCTTCAACCTCCGAAAACCAAAATGTCAACAAAGGTTGAATCCTTCAATGTGCTGAACATAGGCCACTTGGCCCACTAATTTCATATTTTTGAGATTTTCGTAGAACCTTGACCACTCCTTTGAATTTCGTCACACGTATCCTCTAACTGATTCTTGGGACCCACCTTTAAGCATTTCTCTCTTCATGATTTCAAGAGTTGTGTTGACCATGCAACTCTACCTCTTGAGTCCCGAAACCTCGAAATCCAATTGGGGCCCAATGACTATTGTCCCTCAACCTTTCAGGAATTTTTCCTTTTTCTCTTTGAGATTTCATGACTCACAAAAATCCACAGCAGAGAGTTTCCTTACCTTTCAAAACTCCGATTCTTGAATTCCTGAAGCCTCACCTCCCACATGATCTACGACTGAGATCTTCCTTGATCCAACGACTCTGGATCTTTTGGGATTTCACCACCCAGGAATCTCTTATGCTTGATCCAAATCACTGGTTACTCCATTCCCTGAAATCTGATATGAAATTCTCATACAAGATCCAATGGCTCTCGTTGATTTGGATCCAATGGTCATTACTCCTCTTGAGCTTTGAGTATCGAAAGATAGTCCCTTTAACCTTCTCTCTGATCCATGAGATCTAACGGTTCATGAAATTTCACACTTCTCCACGAAGCATCTCCAACATTCATTTTTTCTCTTGTTACCCCTTTCGCAATTTGGGACTTGGAGCAACCAAGGATTTGGCTTGCACTCCAACCTCATGATTCCCGAATTCATGAAAATGATCCAATGGCTTAACAAAGCATGATCAACGATTCACATTGATTCTGAATCCTAAGGTGATGGGTTCATCTGCCTCTAACCATGTTGCAGCTTCCTTTGATCCTACCGTCCTCAGGATTTTGCGAGTTCTCCACAAATAATTTTGACCGTCCATTCTACTCTTATGTGTGACTTCCCAGAGATTAAACTCCATGCACCTCCCTCCAGATCTGATGGTTATCGGTTCTTTGCACTAGATCTGATGGATTATATATGTTTCTCTTCCTTGTGTGCTTTCCTGTCCGTGTTTGGACGTAGAATTCAATGACCCAGATCTGGCCTCTCTAGCTGATCTAATGACACCTATGCTCTACCTTGAGCATGCCCTTCTTCCCTTCCCTTGGAATATCTTTTGCTCTAAAAGGCCTCAACCATTGTCTCTGCTGCGAAGCCTATAACCTTGGCTCCTGCTTGTATTCTAAGAGGTGTTCCTCCTCCTGAGCTTTATTTCTCTGAACCTCAAAGGTTCCTTCAAACTATGCAACCTCTTGTAGAACCTTTGCATGAAATGGCGCTATCTCTTCTGAGCTTATCTGTGGCTCTGACCTAGAAGTGTCTCTGTCCCTTTCTCTCCTTGAAGGGATGTAATTTCCCTCTGGAAACTTCCTACTCAAACACACTTTGCTGAGCCTGTAGGGTGTTCAGTAACCCTGTGAGTGTCTCCTCCTGTGACACTTCTCTTCTCTCTGAACTCAAACAAGGTTTCCTTCTGTGCACACTTGTACCAACTCAATGCCCACCTGACAGATTTCTCTAGAATCCTCAGTGACTCTGTCTTCTCACTAAACTCGAAATAGAATTCTCAACAATTCTTCTTCTCATCTTTGTTCTCTCCTCTGCACAGTTTCTCCTTCAAGGTGTTCAACAACCTCGAGGCTTCCTCCTTGAGTCAATCACTTTAGCTAGTGTGCCCTCCTGGCATGTCTTTGTCTGAAATTCCACGAATTCAAAAGTTCACTCCTGCACTGGGTTTTTAGAGACCACAACACTCTGTCATGCACTCTTGCATGAAACCACAAAGAATCCAAACTTGAAATCAAAGAACTCTCAGATAGGAAAATCTATCTATCCCTGCAAATGCACATCTAACATGCATCTACAACATATCATCAACACATAATGACATTCATTCATGAACTCACAAACACATGAACAACAACATGTAGGAAAAAATGCTATGATTGTATTAATATGAAATGCCTCTTTACAATGTGATCTCAGACTGCAACAGAGTCACGATTTCCTCTCTTCTCCCTATTCTTTCTATTCTTCTCTGCTTGAAATAAATCTAGATTCAAAGAAGATCTTTTTACAAAGAGGGGCTCCTCGAGCTCTTCCCTCCATCTCACCAACTCTCATTAAATTACATTCAATTACATTGAATGGCTGTCTAGTCCGAATAAGATCTAGATCTCAGCCTTACAACCATTTAAGGAAAACTTTATCTAAAGCATGTGCGCATGCATAGCTTTTGGCTTTACCAGCCTTACAACATTTAATACAATTTTCAAATTTTGAAAAACGAGAGGGTTGCACCTCTCTACTTCCATTGAATGCATGCTTTGATGTGCTGGTTGGATGGCACATAGCTGGCTTGGGGCAATGCTCCTGCATCAGTTTTATTTTATGAGAAATTGAATGGTAGTTAAAGGCATTAATTGAGTTGAGTATTGATTAGTTGCATTGAATTCCATATCGTTCTAGTATCTATTGATGAAGTGACATTAATTTTATTACTATTTTGTAAACATTGACTTCATCAACATTTACTTTCAAATTCCTTATATTGAATATTAGATAGTCTTTGATATATACGAAGTACTAACCAAAGCCTGCATATATTAGTTTATTTTTGCTTTGTTCTCAGGTAGGGATTCTACTTGGTTATCTTTGTTGGCTATAAGCTAGATTATCTATTTTGGTGGTGATCTGTGAAGGGGGAAACTTATCATTATCTGATTGTCCTTTAGCCTCTTCAAAACCCCTGGTCACTAGGGATGTCTCCCCTAGGCCTCACCTCCCTAAAGAGAAAGAACCTCGCCATTGTGGTGACATTGGTTGGGATAGGTTCCTGTTATGCCAGATTGGCCTTCTACTTTATAGCCTTTCTTCCTAACTACAAACTTTGCGATAACACATACCATTATACATCGAAAAAACTTAAGTCCTTTAAGCATACTATTGGGGATACCAAAATGTTCTACCATACTTGCTTCAAGGGTTGACATCAATGACAACCAACCCAATTAATAAAAAATATCCCCCTTTGGAATTGATGGCAACACTTTAATGCAACATTGAATTCATATCACTCATGCTCCCCCTGTGACCATTTCTCCCCCTAGAAACATGCCTCTATTCTCTCTGTCCAAGCATCTAACTCTCTATCCATGCATCTGATGAATCTCTCTCCTCTTTGACATCAATGGAAAAGGTAACTTCTCATCAGGACTACTCCCCCTGGCAGAATTGTCCATGGGGTTGCTCACCTTGACTTAGCTCTTCCTATACTGACCTCTTTATGGCTCTTCCTCATGTAAATCTAATACATATAATAATAAAATTCAAAATTCATTTCAGGGAAGAAACGATGCCAAGTTTCTAATGAAGATACTCAAAGTCTTCCCTTGGAAGCAGTTTGGTAAAGATATCTTCAATATATTCTTTGGTCCCAACATACTCAACTCGAATGTTCTTCTCTGTAGCCTGTTCTCGTAGAAAGTGATACTTGATTGGAATGTGCTTCATCTTGGAGTACATCACTGTATTCTTGGAGATACTAA
This sequence comes from Picea mariana, assembly GCA_032191745.1. Classification (NCBI taxonomy): domain Eukaryota; kingdom Viridiplantae; phylum Streptophyta; class Pinopsida; order Pinales; family Pinaceae; genus Picea; species Picea mariana. The sequence goes on from JASDQU010012550.1 coordinate 60,036, forward strand.
TGGCACTTGTATTATCACAATACATACAAATAGGCTCATCATACTCAACCTACATACCTATCAAAGTTTGTTTCATCCATATAAACTGTGTAAAACATGATGCTTCTGCAATATACTCTGCTTCAAATGTAGATAATGATACTTATGTATGTTTATTTCTCAACCAATATACCAAACACTCACCCAAATAGAATTTTTCTCCACTGGTACTTCTTTGGTCATCAATGCAATATTCCCAATCTGCATCTGTGTAAGAAAAAAGAGACATATATTTTTTTTTTGGATACCATAATCCAAACTCTTATGTACCCTTGATATATCTAAATATCCTCTTTACTTCTATAACATGAGATCCCTTTGGTGCTTATTGAAATCATGCCACCTATCCCACTTCTTGCATTAGATATGGTTTGGATACTGTCACATAAAGCAAGCTTCCAATCGTTGACCTGTATTTCCTTTGATCTGTAGCCTTTGAATCATTATGTTTACTTATCTTGCAACTAGTTTGCAAAGGAGTATTTATTGGTTTGCAATCTTCCATTCCAAGCCTCTTAAGCATTTCTATGATATACTTGGTTTGATAAATAAAAATTCCTTGGATTCTTTGACATATCTAAAGACCTAGAAAGAAGGATAGTTCTCCAAGTAATGACATTTCAAATTTATTCTACATATCCTTTTCAAATTTCTAGCTCAACCTATCATCATCACTTCCAAATATAATACTATCAACATAAACTTCAATTAATAAAATACTATCTTGAGTTACCTTGATGTAGAGGTTGTTGTCTACATTTCTTTTCATGAACCCTTATTGTTGTAAATATCTATCTAGTCTGGATTACAATGCTCTAGGGGTCTGCTTGAGACCATACAAGGCCTTCTTCAACTTGCAAACATAATTTTCATTATCTAACTACTGAAATCCTTTTGGTTTCTCAATGTAGACTTCTTCTTCTAATTCACCATTTAGAAAATATGATTTCACGTCCATCTAATACACTTTAATATTCTTGGAACATGCATAATATAGGATCAATCGTATTGCTTCCATTCTAGAAACTAGGGAAAACATCTATTCAAAATCAATACCTTCAACCTGAGTGTATCCTTTACATACCAATATAGCTTTGTTCCTGGTAACCTGTCGATCTTCATTAAATTTGTTTTTGAAGACCCACTTTGTGCCAATCACATTCTTGTACCTTGGACTTGGAACCAATTCCCAAGTGTCATTCTTTTCTATCTGATCCAACTCTTCATACGTGGATTTTATCCATAATTCATCCTTTCTTTCTTCTTGAAAGTTGCTTCGCTCAATAGAGGATAAGAGTGTTAGGTGCAACTGTTATCATGAACGGATTCTTCTTTTAGTCTCAAATCTTGCATATTTGTTCCCGATAATATGATCTGAGGGATGATTCTTCTGTATCCTTCTGCTATGTGTGTTTGGAGGTACTTGTTGTTCTTTATATTCTACTTCTAAATGATATTCTTCATCTTCCCCTTCTGCTACTTCTTCATCCTTTGCTTCTTCATCATGAGCCTATTCCACTAACTCCTTTTCTT